>OY282505.1:50307907-50548441 GCA_958295605.1 Ajuga chamaepitys
GCGATAAGGCGGTCATTATTTTCTTCACGCATTTTGGCCTATTTTTTGCCCGTTCAACCGCAATTCATCCCACACTATAAATGCAAGGTCCCAAGTATGAAAATAGACATCACACATCATTGGAGAGCACTTGGAGGCTTGAATTAAAGAGCAAGGAACACTGGAGACGAAGATCAAGATTTAAGATTCGGGCTTTGTTATTCCGTTTTTATTTTTAATTCGTACAAGATGTTTGTCCATGAATTATCTTGTCTTTTTAGTCATGATTAAGGGTAACTAATCTTATTGTGTTCTAGGGTTACAAAGTAGGTTATTTCTCAACTATTTTTTTATTTCTTCCGTTTAATTCTAGACACCATTCTTATCTGAGTGTCTACATGCTTGTTTTATTTATATGATTGTATCAACTAGATCAATTGCCTTTTGTCTACTTGCTTAACAATTCAACATCCGAGAGGAGAGTTTTGTCAATAGGCTTGCAAGTATATATCGTAGGCACCAATAATCGTCCGAGAGGAGTGAGGTCTTGTGCAGGCATGGTTTAGGGAACTCTTGGAAGTCTTCTATGTGATAGTTAGCCCTAGAGGATAATTGTCTTTAACTGATCTACACGTTAGCATCGTTTGAGAGGAGGACTACTTAAGAGTAGTGCCAGCCTAATAGCAATAAGAATCGATGTAAAAACTCTAGATCAATAGATAATCAAACATAGGAGATAATAACTAAAATTGAATCCTTAAATACGTCCTTTATCTCATTGAGCTCTTCGTGATTATTTAATTCTTTTATTTCATCACTTGTTTCTTTTCTTTGTTTTATGAAATTTAGTTTTAGGATAAAAATCAAAACCACTTATTTGAGAGTCTAGATAGGCTAGAATTATTACGATTAGGGTATATAACTAGACATAGGAAATAGTCATTATGGGATCAACCTTGCGGTTTACCAGGTTAGAATTTAGTGCATCAAGTTTCTGGCGCCGTTGCTGGGGACTGGTAACTGTGTTAGTTTTTATTCTGATAAATAGCTCGGTAGTAGACTAGACATTATATTTTTAGTTATTTTTTATTATTTGTTTTCGATTTTACGCTGGTTTTCTTGTTTTGATCTTAGGTTGCGCATGCATACCTGCTCTCAAGGGAAGGATAAGATCATTCTTTTTTATTCAAAAATTGAAGTAACTGCACGTAGACGCAGAACAAAGAAAGACCAGGAAAAAGATATGGTCGGACTACCTGAAAACGCGACTGTGGAAGACATGGTCACACAACTTTATTGGGTGGTCAACACTATTTAGACACAAGTGAATAATACGCAACAAAATGTTCAGTCGCCGGCACTAGCACCAATCGTACAAGAAGCTGATCAAACAACTATTAGATACTATCTACATCCCGTGCCAAATTAGCGTTATGGAGGAGTCGAACCACCACCGATTCAGGCTAACAACTTTGAACTAAATCGAGCTCTAATTCGATAGTACAACAGAATAAGTTTGGTGGGGGTTATTGGAAGACCCCAACGCTCATCTAGGCAGGTTCAAGAGAATATCTAAAACTTTGAAAGTAAATCAAGTGCCACATGAACATGTTAAGTTGCAGTTATTCTCTTTCTCGTTAAAAGACATAGCTCTATAATGTTTTAACGCTGTGGAATATGTGACTACATGGGATGAGCTGAGCACATGTTTCTTGCTGAAATACGTCCCACTGGGCAAGATGCTCCAACTACAGGCTGATATAACTCAGTTCAAATAGATGGATAGAGAGCCATTCGAGAAAGCATTGGAATGGTTTCAGGATCTTCTCCGGAATTGCCCTTAACATGGGTTCACTCAAGATCAACAAATCTGCAAGATTTTTAAAGGACTACTTGGGTCCACGAGAGTACATGTAGACGCAGCAACAGGGGATCGATTTTAACAAAGAGCACAAGAGTTGCATTCACCATACTAGATGCGATGGCTGCCACTAGTTGGGAGTGGCCGAATGAATGTAATAAGCCTAGGAAGGTAAACAACATCTCTGAGATAGAACCATCAGAACAGGGGTAAACAAGATGGAAGCTCAAATAGCTGCTATGGCTAATCAGCTAAATCTGCTGACAAGTGTGACACTAGCCCAGAAAATCGGGCCAAACTTATAGCAATCACTAGGCATGTCAACGGGTCAGGTCAGGTCGAATTTCTGAATTTTCTGACGCGCCCCGCCCTGCCCCGCCCCGCCCCGTACCTCACCACGCGGCAAAAATAAGCGCCCCGTGATCTGCTCCGACCCGCCTCGCCCTGCCTCCATTATTTTTCAAAAAAAAAAACATTTTTTTTGGTAAAAAACTTGTATTATTTTTGTTGAAGTCAATATGGTTTTAATTTTTAGGTTTACATTAGCTTTTTTTAACATTTTTTTTAAATTTAATTATTAAAAATTAGAGTTTAATTATTTAAATTTACTCTAGTCATAATTTAATATATTAAGATGACATATATATGTATATATTATAAATAAATTTTATTTTATAAATACATATATATATATATATATTATTTTTTTGTGTATATATTCGGATATATATCTATATAATATTACATAATACATATTTAAAAATATACATATATATATATATATGCGGGGCGGGGCGGGGGACCTGACCCGACCCCGACCTGCCCCGTAGACGGCGCGGGGCATGCTCTGCCCCGTTCTCCATTGGGTCGGATTTTGCCCAGCCCCAAAGACCTCGGGTCGGAGTGGATCGGGGTGAGACGGATCGATTTTGACATGCCTAACAATCACCAATGCAGGAAGTAGTTGTATATGCAAACTATGTCAATCAGAAGAATTTCAACAACTTACAAGGCAATCAGAAGAGGTACAATCAGTATCAGCAGGGTGCGAGAAATCATCCTAATCTCTCATATAGCAATCCCAACAACTCTCTCTAACCTCCACTGAGATTTGCAGTTACAAATTGATTCATGAAGGACGGAACCCTATTCAAGAAGAGTTAGTGCAGTCACATCTTGCCAAACATGAGGAAAGGATGGACATGTTTGAGAAGAAGCTGGAGGGTACTCAAGTGGGTATGAATAAAAATATGGTAAGTTTAGGAGCGGATATGATAGCTGTGCAAATACAAATGGGTAAAATAGCACAAGCTTTGGGACCCCAACATCAGTGGTACACGTGGTAGTGCACACACTTTTAGGTCAATTTAAGTGTCTTTTTACGGACTTTTGTGTGCATATTCACGTGTGTTTTGTACGTTTATTTCTCATTGGGCAATTTGACGTGTTTGGTTCATTTCCATGCCAAGACACGTGAATTAAGGCCGAAAAACAGGTTCGAAGATCTCAAATTGACAATGCGAGCTCAAAGGAAAAAGAAAACAAGGAAAACTAGGGGACCATGCCCGAGGTGATGATGCCACGCCCGTGGCTCAGGCCACGGCCGAGGCTAACCAGCCCACGGCCGTGGTAAATCCTCCAGAAGAGGACCAAATTGCTGCATTACCTGCCACAACCGAGGCAGTCCAACGCCACGACAGTGGCGAGCCAAGCCCCATAACCGCAGTCAGAATCAGCTGCGGCCGTGGCCAAAGATCCAGAAGAAGGGCAAATCCAGCCCAACCAAGACCACGGCCGAGGCGGTTACTGGACCTTGGCCGCGGCCCCGAATTGGGCCCAAAACCCTTGTTTTCACCACGGCCGCGGCCAACTTTGTACCACGGCCGCGGCGGGGTTCCCTGTTAACCCAAACACGTTTTTGCCTAAATTTGAGCTAACACTTTCTCCCCTATATATATATCATCTAATTCGAAATTGACCTACTTTATAACACAATTCCAGCCACTTTGGAGCCTCCATCCTCCTCAAGAACACATTGGGAAGAAGATTGAAGGCCAATTCATCCTCAACCCAAAGTTCTTAGTTTAATCTTCAAATTTATCATGTTTTCTTATGTTTCTATTTATTTGCTGATTGTATTAGGTAAAATGGGTGGCTAGCACCCTTTAGTTCACCCTTGATCATTGTGGAACCTTGAGTTGAAGACATTGGTGTGATTATTGCGGTTAATATTATCGAAAATATTGTGTATTCAAGTGTTTTGTATTATTTGATGTTATTGAGTCACATTTATGAATTGATTATTGGATTGATCACCCTTTAAGGGATTTGTGAATGTGTTGCCAGTAGTCGGGGTAGCTATCCGTAATTGTAGTGCTTTCGACTCATTTGTAGCAAACAATAAATATTTATTGGTGATAACACAAAGTTCAACCACTAAAACCGAGCTTGCGAGTTTTATGTTGAATTTATCTCGTTGTCTTAGTGTTTAATGCATTTGGTTATTGAATCTAAGAGAGCTTGTTCGAGGATTCGATTAAATTGAATAGGGTTAGTCGAAGAGCTTATTTTGATTAACTAAGATTAAGGGACAACAAGGATATTAGAACTTGTTAATAGCCTTGAGATAAGGGCTTGAATCACAATTTAATCGGGCATTAACATAGTTGCATGAATCGTCTAAGACCAAGGGGAAGCATGATCAAGGCTGGATCGTTTTATTACTTGAAAACCAAAAACCGAGAAAATCTCTTCTATTGTCTTTGATTATTTGTTTCTTTGAATTCGAATGTTAAATGCTTTTAATTTCGTTTAGTTGCCTTTATTTGTTACTAGTAGATTGTTAGTCCATTATCAAGTCCCCCTACCTTTATTGCTTTCTTAAGTATTTATTTCTCGCATATTTAATTATAAATTGCTTGGCATCGGAATCAAAATTGTTCGGCCGTTCCCTGTGGGATCGACCCTTATTTACAATTCTACTAGTTAGAATAGTTAGATAAGGATAAGTATATAATTTTATACAATTAATTTGGTACGGTCCAACGACTCGTACCAAATTTTGGTGCCACTACCACGTGTACCAATCAGAAAGGGCAGTTTCCCAATGATACCATAGTAAATCCAAAGAAGCAGTGTAATGCCGTCTATTCGACGAATGAGACTGAGTATGAGAGGCAAAAGCCACTAAAAGCTGATGATCAGATAGAGAAAAATCAAGAGGAGGAAGACAACCAAGAGGATGCTTACGAGTTGGTGAAAAAGTAGGCTATGAAGCTAAGAGCGATCATTGTCGAGGATTGTCCGAAATATATTCCTCCTCCCCCTTTCCACAAGCATTCTACCGAAGGAAGACTGCGCCTAATTGCACTAATTGTACTAAGATTTTTGAGGAGCTTGAAGAAAAGAAGCTGAGAGAGTTGGGGTCGCTAAGCAAAAAAAGGATGGCCGAACTACCATAGATAAGAAAGTTCTACCTCATCTTATTAATGAGTCTTTAGAATTCTTTTTATATGATACATTCTTTGCTAACCTTGATCTTGTACATTGTATTAGTATGTTTTATGTGATACATGAAGCATCCAAGGATAGCATTGATAGTGAGGGGGTAATGAAGAAGACGCCGGATCCACTTGTCGAGAAATATGGTTGTGCACGAGAAAGTGCAAAGGAAAATGGGCAAATAAGCAAAAGGTAGCAAGTCTTAAAAAGAGCATCAACACAAACACTCAACCAAGAAGAGCAATAAAAGTAACTGATCTGGGGAGTTTTTCTGTCCCTTGCTCTATTGGTAATCATAAGTTTCAAAATGTGTTGTGTGACTTAGGGTCTAGCATTAATTTGATGCCTCATAAAACATATAGGCAATTAGGACTAGGGATGGTAAAACAAGCCTTCACTACTATTCAGTTGGCGGATGGATCTTTACTAATGCCATATAGAGTAGTAGAGGACGCCTTGGTTTGAGTGTCAAATTTTGAGCTCCCTAGTAATTTCTTAATTGTCGATATGCAAGGGAATGTAAATATCCTTTTCATCTTAGGTCGACCTTTCTTGGCGACTAGCCAACCGATTATAGATGTGACAAAAGGAGAGTTAATCTTTCGCGTTCAAAATGATAAGGTCACTTTCCCAATATATAATAGGTTGGGTCTAAGAGGAAAATATAAATGTCGTGTCGTCTACATTGTTGAACAAAAGAGTAGACCTATTATAGCAAACCTGAGAAAGGGGTATGCGTTTTAAATTTGATGATAATGCTTCTGACTGTGGTTGGTTTAAATTTGGCTGATTTGTTTAATGGGTCATCTAGCTGGAGACGTAAAACTTAGTACTTATCAGGAGGCAACCCGACGTTTACTGTTTTGTTTTTCATTTAATGTTTTTAGTTTAGTTATTTGTAATTTTTCGAACACTAACACTACCCTGGGCTCAAACTCCACGTCATATTCTCTTAACTCCACCGCTCACTTGGCCATTCTTCCTAAAAGATCTGGATGGCCGAGCATCTTCTAGAGCTAGGTGTTCGTCCTCACAATCACCTTGTGAGACAAGAAGTTAGCCTTAACCATTGCGCTATCACCATCACTGCCAGAGCTGATTTTCGATTTCTGAGTACCTCAACTTTGGTCCCTGGATCATCTTACTGATGTAATACAGAGGCTACTACACTGAATCCCTTCCTTTCTGAGCATCACGAAGCTCAGAGCAGATCCACCCACTAAAAAATATAAATATAGGACCTGCACAGGATTGGTCAGAAAGGGCAGAACGGTGAGGTGGCCCTTCAACTCCTGAAAGGGTCTCTCACACTCATCCGTCCATTCAAACTTGGACCCCTTCCACCTGCAAAAATTCTTCCTCAGGGCTAATCTTCAGCACTAGCGCGGACTCCTCCAACTTTGTCATCCTCATCCTATTCTCGGGCTCTCCCTCGTTGATCTGGAATTCCCTGAACCATGTGACTGGCTTTCCTAACAATGTCAGCGTAGAATCCTCTAGTGTTGAGTTGATCCCCTCTAACCTCTCCCACATTATTTCTCACTGGAAACTTCAACTTCATCTGGCTCAAGGAAATGATTGTCCTGAAGCAGTTCAACATGGGCTTTCCAAAGAGGACACTGTACGAGCTGGGGGCATCTACCACAAGGAAATTGAACATCTGCACTCTCCAGAGTGGCTCTTTTACTAACTCTACCACAGGGTCTCCTATCCTAAGGGCTGTATCGAGCCTCCAGCAAACCCATACAAAGTTGTATGCATCGATGCTAACTTCACATTCAAATTCATTTTTTGAAAACAACCTTGGAAGATTATGTTGGCTGCACTTCCAGCGTCCACAAAGACCCGGCCCACTATAGCCCCTCCGATGTCCGCCATGATCACCAGCGCATTGTTGTGAGGGTTTTGGGCCACCCCTGCATCTTCAGGGCAAAATTCTATACGAGCGAAATCAACCCCCATTGCTGTCACCTCTAACACCTCTCGTCTGGAGCGGATTTCCATAACACGAGCTAAGGCATTCCTCACACAGTTGGAATCACCATCCTCTGGTCCCCCGACAATCATATGAATATAAGGCTTCTTGGGTCAAATTCCTCCCTATTTCGTGGCTCCTCCGTAAGTTCTTTTCCATTCTCCTCACGCTCTCCACGCTAATAGCTTCTCTCCCTATCTGTTTCCTTTTTTACGTATTCCATCAGGTGTCCATCTATTATAAGCTTCTCTATCATTTCCTTGAGGTGATGGCATTTGTCCGTCTCATGACCATAATTATAATGATAGCTGCAATACATATCCGACTTGGGATCTTTAGGGCCCTTGTACGCCTCGGTGGGGTATTTGAAATCCGGGTACTCTGATGCTATCTCCATTAGCTCTGATGACTTCAGGGTCAGTGGGGTATAATTTTCAAATCTTAGACCGCCAACAGATTTACCCTTCTTAACAGGTTTTTGGTCCTTATCAGAGGAGTCCTTCTTCCTTTCCACCACTTTCTCTTCTCTCCTCCTTCCGCTGCGAGCCTCCTCCAAGTTGGATATACTTATTAGCTCTCCCCAAGAGCTCATCAAAGGTTCAAGGGGTGCATTTTTCTCGAGATCGGAAAAAAAATCCCCATCCACCAGCCCCTGAGCCAGGGCGTTTATCTTCACTTTTGAGGTAGCCGAAGGTGCCTCCAGAGCTACAACATTGAATCTCCCCATGTACTTTCTTAGTCTCTCAAACTGACCCTGTTTGAGGTTCATCAGTGACAGGGCCAATTTCTGTTGTCTTCTCTCGCTAGCGAACTAATGAACAAATAAAGAACTCAGCTCTGCGAAGGAGGTCACGGAATTTGCTGGTAGTTGGCTAAACCACCGCTGGGCTGATTTTTCATCAGTGTTGTCAGAAACACCATGTACTTCACCCCATCCGTATACTGGTGCAGTAGGGGCCCATTCTCAGACCTCAACAGATGATCATGAGGGTCTGTTGTTCTATCATACTCGCACGATAGTGTCTTGAAATTAGGGGGCAAAGAATCCGTTAAAATTTCCTCTGTAAAGGAAGAGCCCAATGCCCTTATAGCCCTTCGAGTTCCAGCCTCCTTACTTCTTCGAAGGTCCTCCATTTCTCTGCGAAGGGAGGGCCTGAAATTTTCGATAGAGATGTCGACCATGGCAACATAGTTGGCGTCATATTCGATGGTTTCTGCCTACTCGCCTCTATTTGGGGTAAACATGGCCCCCCAGTGATGTTCTTCGCAACCGTGCAGGGTTCCTCTCTGCAGTACGCATCTGGTGGGCCAGTGGTGGAGAGCCAGCTTGCCTTGATGAATTCACCTTCGTGTGTGCTATGTTCTCCACGAGGATGGATGTCTCACAGTCCCTTGCCTCTGCTCCCGATTCTTAGCAGGGATAAAACCAGAGACGGTTTGGAAAACCCACCTCTGTTGGCCAGTGCACTGTCCACAACCATCCTTATGATGTCATTCAATTGGTCCACAATCATAGTCACTGTTGAACTAGCCAACAAAGGGGGCATGGTAGTTCTACTTCTACCTTCTGTAGTTGGGGTTGCCCCCATCGACGTTTTAGTGGGTGGAATACAGGGGGAACAAGGGCAACTCTCACGTCTTAAACCTAAGTTCTCACAGACGGCGCCAATTGGTAGGGGCTGTTTGAACACAACCGTCAACAATGCTTGAATATGCAAATAGTTTAGATATACCTGTGGAAGTGTCCGTAATTTTCCAACGAACAGGGAAGAATTACTTCTTCTTGGATGTCTGTGAATCTGCTTAATAGAGCGGGGGGGTGCCCCGGCGAAAGCCCTCGGACGCTCAAGTCAGAAATCAACTCACGAAGAGCGGAATGCAAGAAAGCAAGAATAGTAAGAGTTAGGAGTGTGTAACATTTTTGTCAATTGAGTGATGCACTGTTCATACTTACTGTTTCTTAGTGCAAATGGTTTAAGAGTCATTTATGTTGTCCAATAACCTTGTGCCATTTGTCCCTCTGTACCCGACAATGGTGTCAAAATGTACAGTACTCTTTGTGAGAAGGACTGGCAGTTGCCTGTAGTTCCTGTCAGGAGGTTGGGGAGCATGTGTAACGGTCATATATATTAGTTGCAAGATTGAGCTTACATTCAGTAATAACAGATGAACACTTAGAAGAGCGTTCCTTACTTGCAGCGATCAATCTCACCAGAGTCGAGCTTTGAGCTCTCAGCTCTATACTTCCATCAGAGGTGACATGGGGTGCTAGCTCACATTTGTCATATTTTAGAGTTGCATGGTCGACAACATCACTCGTGGTGCTCTAGATTTTCAACTATGATTAGTTTTTCGTGGCCTCTGGTCCACCAAAGCTGAGTTCGTTCCACTTCCTCTGGTCAGGTCGATCGCGGGGATCCTCTCTCAGAACTGTTTATTCATTCTACTTCTGCTTCTACTCTATAGAGGCTGACTTCCCGTGTCAGAGGTGGGTGAACATATTATCCCTATCACTACTCTAATGATTTTTTTTATTAACCACATTAATTAACTTCATCCTCGTCCCAAAATAATTATCATTTAAAAAAAATTATAAACAAATTAAGGAGTTTCATAAAATGACTCACTACTGTTATTTAAGTTAATTCTATTATTATATTATCATTTAAAAGGTTGTTTGTTTCTCTGTTTTATTAACAATTTTTTCTCATTTTCAATATTCATTTACAACATAAACAATTTTAAAAGATTGGTAGAAATTATATTAAAACAACAATGATTTTAAAATAAAGTCTAGAGGAAGAGAATATGTCTTAATTGGACAAGGATTGCTACAAAGCAACAAGTTGGTTATTATGGAGGCGATTAGTTATTAATTGCTAATCAATATCTATTCATTTTCATAATTAATGATTGATTGAAAAGATGGGAAAGGTAAAAATGCCTCTTATGAGAATCAATATAGTAGTTGTTGGCAATTGTCAATCAATCAAATCTTTTATCTCTTTTAGTAAGTAATTCTACCTGGGTCCATTACACACTTTTAACTAATCATGCTTGCTAATTTTGCTAGCTACAGATCATAGCAATTTCCCAATAATGGAAATAGACAGTATTGTAAAAACAAGGTATACTGCATACTGTAGTGTATATTAATTGGAGATGATATCAAATGAGATCCTGAAACGATGTTACATGTTTGTAAATGATGCAACGAGCATGTACAATAAACGAAAACGCCCAAAAGAAATCGCCGTTGATAATGACTACATGTACAATGTCAAGGAAGTATTTATACTAACAAAATAACCCCCATTAATCTAAAACTCCAAAATAATACTTCCTCTACTGAAAAAAAAAAAAACTCATTTTAGACTTTCAGGTCAAAATTGAAAATTTACGAGATGGACAAAAATACCTTCAATTAATCTATCTTTATTATCTTAATTTCTATTTTTTAAAATAAGAGGGAGTGAGGGGAATATGAGAGGAAAGGAGATCAATTTATTATTTTCTCTAATATATATATATATATATATATATATATATTTAAACAGAAAAAGTAATAAATAAAAGTAAAATGTATAATCTTCAGCAAGCCCCCTACTTCCCACTCGATTTGGGTCTACCCAACGCAGGTTGATCATGTTTGGCCAGAATAAGGTGCAACTTCATCTCCATTAGTTTATATTGCTCATCAATTTATGTTGTCACCACCACTACAAAAAATAAAGGAATTAGAGACGATTTATTTCGAGAAGATTTTGAAATCGTCTTAAATAGGTTACATTTTGGGACCTTTTTTGGATATATTATCCCAAATAAATTATTGTGTGACATTTTTTAAAAAACGTCTCTAAATGGTGTATTATTTGTGACGTTTTATTAGAAACGTTTCAAAATGAGATATTAGTTTGTGACGTTTTTTCTAAATACGTCTCAAAATGATGTATATTAGTGACCTTTTTTTTTTTTTCTAAAACGTCACAATATAGAACATTTTGTGATGTTTTCCCAAAAACGTCACAACATCATTTTATTTTAATTTTTGAATGACTTATAACACATTTTGTGACGTTTTAGGAAAAACGTCACAATATCATTTTCTTTTAATTTTAAAATTATTTTTAACACAATTGGTAAAACGTCACAACATCATTTTATTTTAATTTTAGAATTACTTATAACACATTTTATGACGTTTTTCCCTAAAACGTCACAATATCATTTTCTCTTAATTTTAAAATTATTTTTAGCAAAGTTTGGGACCTTTTCTCTAAAACGTCGCAATATCATTTTGTTTTAATTTTAAAATTTCTTATAGCACATTTTGTGACGTTTCCTCCTAAAACGTCACAACATCATTTTGTTTTAATTTTAAAATTATTTTTAGCAAAGTTTGGGACCTTTTCCCTAAAACGTCACAATATCATTTTATTTTAATTTTAGAATTACTTATAGCACATTTTGAGACGTTTCCTCCTAAAACGTCACAATGTCATTTTCTTTTAATTTCAAAATTATTTTTAGCACAATTTGTGATGTTTTTCCTAAAACGTCACAACATAATTTTATCTAATTTTAGAATTACTTACCACACATTTTGTGATGTTTTCCTTCTAACGTCATAATATTATTTTCTTTTAATTTTAAAATTATTTTTAGCATAATTTGTGACGTTTTTCGTAAAATGTCATAATATTAGTTTATTTAATTTTAGAATTACTTATAACACATTTTGTGACTTTTTTTTCCCTAAAACGTCACAATATCATTTTCTTTTAATTTTAAAATTACTATAGCAAAATTTGGGACATTTTTTTTTAAATGTCACAATATCATTTTGTTTTAATTTTAAAATTATTTATAGCACATTTTGTGACGTTTCCTCCTAAAACGTCACAATATCATTTTGTTTTAATTTTGAAATTATTTTTAGCAAAGTTTGGGAACTTTTTCCTAAAACGTCACAATATCATTTTATTTTAATTTTAGAATCACTTATAGCACATTTTGTGACATTTCCTCCTAAAACGTCACAATATCATTATCTTTTAATTTTAAAATTATTTTTAGCACAATTTGTGATGTTTTTCCTAAAACGTCACAATATTATTTTATTTTAAATTTAAAATTACTTATAACACATTTTGTGACGTTTTCCCTAAAACGTCACAATATCATTTTCTTTTAATTTTAAAATTACTTTTAACACAATTTGGGGTGTTCTCCATCAAACGTCACAATATCATTTTATTTTAATTTTAGAATTACTTATAACACATTTTGTGACCTTTTTCCCAAAACATCACAATATCATTTCCTTTTAATTTTAAAATTAAGTTTAGCACAATTTGTGATGCTTTTCGTAATGGTCACAATATCATTTTATTTTAATTTTAGAATTACTTATAACACATTTTGTGACTTTTGTTTTTCCCCTAAAACGTCACAATATCATTTTCTTTTAATTTTAAAATTACCTTTAGCATAATTTGTGACGTTTTTTCCTAAAACTTCACAATATCATTTCTTATTTTACAGATTTAAAAATAATTCTCAGGTTTTTTAAATAATTTTATTATTTTCTAATATTTTTATTCTTTTTCGCTGGAATTCTTGGTCGGAGATTGCTAATTGATAAATCAGTACGGTATAGATTGCTATGTAATAAGGAAAAATACTTTAAATATAAAATGATATCAGCCTTTTTTTTTCCCCCTTTTTTCCAAGTGATATTAGCCTTTCATATATATGCGACGCTAATTAAAAATGTTACAGATGTCCTTTATATGCGATGATCCTTCAAGAACGTAAAAAAAATACCTTTTATTTTACGTTATTAAAAATGAAAAAAGGAAATTAAAGTAATTGATAAATCAACGAGCAAAGCCTCGCTTCCTCATTTTCCGACTTCTCGTGGGTGGCGACTTCTTGGAAATGCTAATGAAAATGGTATCGTGAAAGTGGAGAAGATCTTGGAGATAATGGTTACAGATGTAGATGGACTAGAATGGGTGGTCAGTCCTGACAATACTTCAAAATGGAAGGAAACGGTATAAACATTCTATATATGGTTCCTTCTTAGCATTCTATATTGACGTATAAAACATCTGATTGTGGAATAGTCCTATAAGAGTTTGCCCACAAAAGAAGTCTCTCCAAATCCGCCTATATTAGTTATGAGTTTCTTTTATTTTCTTCTCCATTGACATTGTAATCGGTTGTATATTTTGAGTTGCGAGTATGACTGTTAGTCTGTTACGATATTCTGTTTTCAAAATTGCAAGTTTTATATGTGGGTAGAAGCTTGGGAATTTGATTGTGCTCCTATATTTTGATAAACCAAAATTTGTGTGGAAGATACCTAGAGATAATGCCTTTGACTATTAAGCATTTCAAGAAAATGTAGCTTTAATTCAATATCTGAAGGATGAAATTCTAGTCGTCATAACACTTGATAGAGGTGGATTATTTCGTGAAGATAATATTCTCAATTCTTTTTAAGGATGTTCGCAGAACTATTTATTATAGGAGGCCAAATATCACCATCATGAGAGGAGCGTATGTAGAAGTGTTGTTCCGAAAGAAGCTACTGCAAAATGGGATGGGCTAACTCCTCAGGTGGGGTAATTAATTGCATTTGAGTTACTGTATAATTTCACCACTTCAATTAAATGGGTAGCTGATTAATCCTTGGAGTTTTGTTCAGCTGGAATCATTTTCAATGCAACAATCTTGAAGAGAAGTTGATTAGGCAGACAGGTGAATAGATTCAGTGTTATTGACTTTTGTTCTTCAGTTAATCAGAACCGGTCTCTAGTCTGTTTGTTTGCGTAACTGCTGATGCAATGGTATCAACTGGACTTGCTACACTTGGATATAAATACATAAATCTTGGTAACTTTATTTAACCTCCTTTGCATTTACAGTTTTATACCTTAACTACTATTGCTCAGGGTGAATTGTCTTATTTGTCCCCCTCAGATGTTTGCTAGGCTGAACTCGACAGTGATTTCAAGGTACTTGCTACATGTGATTGATTTGGGAATTTTAATAGTCTGCCTACAGAAGGACGGTTTGTGGGTTCTGTTTCCGGAGGGTATTGAGTCTGGCTTGGAGGGCGGCGTTACTATTAGAGATATTTCTGCTGGTTAATTATAGTAAAAATGTATCAAATATTTTGTTGTAATCTTTCCATAAATCTCTCCGAGACTGTTGTAATTCTTTCTATATATAATACCAGACTCCAATCCACATAATCGTGTGGAGAATATACAACCTATCATGGTATCAACCTAATCTTTGAAAACCCTAACAACCCTGTCCTCTCTCTATCTTCTACCGTCTGCCGATTCTCTTCTTCATCTTCTCGTTTCTTTCTTCGTCTGTCCACCAGCTTCCATGGCAGACTCTCTTCCAATCGCCACTATGATCCACATGGTCCCCATAAAGTTATCCTCTAACAATTACCTTCCCTGGAAGAAGCAAATAATGCCCATGATTACGTCTTTTGGATTGCTTGGACACGTTGACTGTTCTCTTTCCTCTCCGTCTCCCACCATTAATTCAACCACTAGTGAAGATGATGCTGCTATTACCGTCGAAGTTCTAAACCCTGACTTTGTGGCCTGGAACATGAAAGACCAGCGCCTTCTTAACGTTCTCTTTTCTACCCTTTCCGAGGAGGCTGTGGCGGAGGTTGTCGATTGTAACACCTCTCACTCGGCTTGGCTCACTTTGGAAGTTGCATTCTCTCACGCTTTCACCTATCGCGCTCTTCAACTCCATGAAGAACTACTATTTCTTTGTCGTGGCACCATGTCCGTCAATGAGTTTGGCAGGACATTCAAGGGCTTGTGCGATCAACTATCCTCTATTGGTCGCTTGGTTGCTGAACTTGACAAGAGCCATTGGTTTTTACGAGGTCTCGGTCCCCAATTTCTCGGCTTCGTTGACACTGGTATGTCGATGGTTCATGTCCCTTCATTCGCGGATTTACTCAACCAAGCGAAGTAATATGATATACTTTACAGGTCCATGGAACCTGCCGTACCAGAAAACCATCCCTCTTTCTTTTGCTGCTTCTCGCAGTTCGGCTGCTTCTTAAAAGCCACCTTCTAACACCGCCTCCGGTTCTTCCCAAGGTGGTTCCAATCGTGGCAGAAAATCCGGCTCAAATCGTGGCCGCAAACCATACGTGCCATGTTGCCAAATCTTTCGGGGTGAACATTATGCCGAAAAATGTCCCCGCTATCTTAATTCTTGTTCCACGGAATCTGTCGCTAACCTTGCTCAGGCTTTCACATCAAGCTGCAATATGTCTGATCAAACTCTCGACTGGTATGTAGACTCCGAGGCTTCCACTCATATGTCGTCTCAAGCTTCATATCTGGATTCATCTACGCCATACACAGGTAACGCCTCTGTTTTCGTTGGTAATGGGGCCACTTTAAATATTTCGCATATTGGACATCGTTTTTATCTCGTGATATTAATCTGTTGGATGTTCTGGTCGTACCCCGTTTAACTAAAAATCTATTGTCTATCAGCAAACTGACTCATGATTACCCTGTTGATGTGATTTTTCTGATAAAACTTTCATTTTTCAAAATCGAGCAACTCGGGAAACTCTGGTCCAAGGCAGGTGTGACAATGGTCTCTATGTTCTAGAACGCACACACTCCGCTCTTGCTGCTCTTGTTTCTCAATCTAGAATTAAGGCTAGTTTTGAATTATGGCATCTTCATTTGGGGCATGTCCCATTTTCTGTCATTAATTTGCTCAATAAACTTGGAAATTTATCTGTCACTTCATTATTGCTGACACCCAGTGTATGTGATTCTTGTGAATTGGCTAAAAGCAAACACCTGCCTTTTAATTTTAATGACAAACGTGCTGATATAATTCTTGATTTGGTCCATTGTGATTTCTGGGGTCCTGCACCCGTTGTTACTGCCGAAGGCTACCAATTTTCCACTACTCTTAAATTTTTTCAAAGTGAGGGTGGTACTGAATTTGTAAATTCTCGCATTCGTGCTTTTACAAGTTCACATGGGATTCTGCATCGGTCTTCTTGTCCATATACACCACAACAAAATAGATGCGCTGAGCGTAAGCATCGTCACATATCTGAAACTAGTTTATCTATGTTATTTCATGCTCATGCTCCTGCCTCTCTATGGTTCGATGCTTTTTCTACGGCTGTTGACATTATTAATCGGTTGCCCTCGTCTATCTTGGGTAACAAATCCCCTTTCGAGGTGCTATTTGGTGTTTCTCCTAATTATGCTAATTTTCACCCGTTTGGTTGTCGTGTCTTTCCTTATCTCCGAGATTATGCACGTGACAAGCTTTCTCACCAGACACGTCCATGTATTGTTTTGGGGTTCAGTAGTATACATAAAGGTTTCTGATGTCATGATTATGTGTTCAAACACATTTTTATAACTAGACATGCAAAATTTGATGAATATTGTTTTCCATTTATTAATCATTCGCATATTGTTGCTTGTCCACATCTTAATTTGGAAGACATTGAATTTTAAGAAAATGGGCTTGGCCTATTACACGCCGCCTCTCCACCTTAGCCTAGAAATCCACCTTCTGATGGTCCATCTCCACTTATTGGCTCCATGGGCCCCTGCGCCTCTCTATTCAAGTATCCAACAGCCCATTTTCCAGATGCCCAATCCCCTCCAATAGCCGATCCGACTTCTACCGGGCCAACTGCAACTGTTCCTCAATCTGTCGGCCCAATAATCGAGCCACCTCATCCGGTTCCTCCCGAACCGGATCTGCCCAAACCAGATTCGGATGTTTCCAGCTCCGAATCCACTAGCGTTTTGCCAGTTCACGTTCCCACTCACCCTATGGTCACTCGTGCTAAATCGGGTATTTTCAAACCTCGTTACCTTGTTGATATTGCATATACTTCTTTACTGCATGCCTTAACTGCCTCTTTTGAACCCCGTGGATTTAAGTCTGCTTGTAAATCACCTCACTGGGTCTCAGCTATGGAAGGAGGAATTAATGCATTACGAGCTAATCAGACATGGGATCTTGTCCCACCTCCTCCTGATGCTAACATTGTTGGCTCCAAATGGGTATATCGCACTAAGTATCACTCAGACGGTTCCATTGAACACTACAAGGCTCGTCTAGTGGCTCAAGGTTTTAGTCAACTTCTTGGCTCCGATTTTCACCACACTTTTAGTCCAGTTGTGAAATCTTCCACTGTTCGAGTTATTCTAGCCTTGTCCATTCAGTTCCGTTGGCCTCTACATCAGCGTGACGTAAAAAACGGTCTTCTCGACGGAATTCTCACCAAGCTCGTCTATATGGCTCAGCCTCCCGGCTTCATGGATTCCCGATTTCCCACTCATGTATGCAAACTGAAAAAGGCGTTATATGGTCTTCGTTAAGCTCCTCTTGCCTGGTTCCAACGGTTTAGCTCGTATTTAACCAGTCTTGGGTTTCGTTCGAGTCAATCGGATTCTTTTTTATTTTATCTTCACCATGGCTCTTCTGTTATATTTCTTTTACTTTATGTTAATGATATTATTATCACAGGCTCAAATCCATTATTGTTACGATTATTTATTACTCGCACGCACAATGGATTTGCCATCAAAGACATTGGTCGTCTTTCTAACTTTCTTGGTCTTGAGATCTCTCATGTTTCTGATGGCTTATTTGTTGGTCAAACCAAATATGCTCACGACATCCTGGAGCATGCTAGTCTTGTTGATTCAAAGCCGGTTTCTACACCTTTAGCTTCTGGTGAGTACCTCACTAGCTTTGGCACTCCTCTATCTGACCCGAATGTGTATCGGTCTCTTGTCGGAGCCCTTCAATATCTCACTATCACAAGACCGAATATCTCTTATGCTGTCAATATGGTAATTCAATTCTTGCAGACTCCAACCACTGATCATCTACTCGCAGTCAAACAAATTCTTCGGTATGTCAAAGGAACGCTTCATTTCGGCCTCTCTTTCTCCCGATCCACTGACTCTTCCATTACTGCTTACACCGATGCTGACTGGGCACGGTGTGTTGAGACTCGTCGTTCCACCTACGATTATGCTATTTTTATTGGCTCGAATCTTGTCTCTTGGAATACTAAAAAGCAACCTACAGTTTCTCGATCCAGCTGTGAGTCAGAATATCGTGCTATGGCTAAAGCTGCTTCCGAAGTTATGTGGTTATGTAATCTTCTTCGAGAGTTACGTTGTCTTCCGTCTACTCCTCCCATACTACTATGTGACAACAAGAGAGCCATCTTTCTCAGTCAAAATCCAGTTGCACACAAGCGCGCCAAGCACATGGATATTGACTGCCACTTTGTTCGAGAGCTTGTTTCTACCGGCAAGCTTATTACTCAATTCGTCCCATCCAATCTCTAGCTCGCTGACGTCTTCACTAAGGGCTTAGCTCGGCCATCTTCCGAGTTTCTTCGATCCAAGCTCTACGTTTGTCTTCATCCCACGCCTCGCTTGTCCAGGGGTATTAGAGATATTTCTGCTGGTTAATTATAGTATTAGATTAGTCAAATATGTATAAAATATTTTGTTGTAATCTTTCCATAAATCTCTCCAAGATTGTTGTAATTCTTTCTGTATTTAGTACCAGACTCCAATCCACATAATCATGTGGAGAATATAAAACCTATCAGTTACCTCATCTCTGTCTTCAGGTGAAGAAAGTGGGAAGGAGTATGTTATGCAAACTGTTGCTGGTAGCCCTTCAACTATTATATACTTTGCACCCTTGTTCATTATAGCATGTAGTAGAGAACAAACAAAATACTTCTAAAAAATAAATAAATCAACAAATTAATTATGATTGACATGCAGTTGTAGCCTCTGTATATAACTGGTGGATCTAGATTTTTTTTAAGAATCTGAGTATCAATTGAAAAACAAAAACTTTTCCTCTTAACTTCATACCTGTTTTCTAAAGAACTTAAATACAAATCAATTCATGCAAAACCCACAAAAAGAATTTATCACTGTCAATCTCTCACCTCTGCAAATTTCTCCTTTCACTTCATATTTTTTAAATTATTTACTGTCCCTATGTTTTGCAATTTAAATATTCTACAATTAGGAGTGCAAGCCCTACAATATATGCATAGGACATAATCATTTATTGATATATATTATACATGTGTCATGTAATTATACAACTTTTGTGTGAGATACTTTGCGGTTGGTGGCGTGGAGACGAGGATGACAAAGAGTGAGATAATGCGTAGTATTTCACTTAGTTTTTTCCTTGTACTGTTAAAGTAGGATTTCTTGTTTGTCAATGATTTTGTTGAGATATTAAAATTAGTTTTGAGTTCCATATTTTTGGGCATGTTTGTTTTACAATCTGTGTTTAAGTTTTCCATTTATGTTGAAACTAAACTTCGACATGATTGTTATATAATGAAGTTCTCATTATTCATATCATAATAATGTTGCATATTTTACTTTTTCCATATTCGTTTTGAGGTAGTTGTAGGTTGAGGGTTGAGAGTGATTTGAATAGACTTGGATACAAGAATCAAAGCCCTGCATCAGTTTTGTCCAATACTGTTACACTTGCACGAGTCTCTTGACTTCTTGCTTTCCAAAAATCATGATATGTAAATAAATGTAAAGATCACATATTAGGATACATGTTTTCTATAGATACATGTTACAAGAATCAACCAAGAAAATCTCCCAAACCTTCTCAAGAACACAAGTTCAAACACATAGAGTGCAACTCTTGAATTGATGTGAATGTGTATGCAAAACTGAATTGAATAACACTCAATTACGTGGTTCGGTGAAGAACACCTACATCCACGGGGAAAGAAGGGAAAATTCACTAATCAAGGATGATGATTACAGTTACAAGAGAATTGAAGAAGATAAACCATAAAATGAGCTCAACCACCCTTTTGATCTCTCAATCTTTTCTCTCTTGTGTCTAACTGCCTTCTAACTTGTTAATCACACATATATCAACTCTAAAAAACTTTAAGTAGCAGTTATTACACGTGCACAATGACTGGGACAATTAAAAATTGGAGAAATTTACTAACAACACACTCTTTCAGCTAAAAACTGCACATGGTCTTTAACAACAAAAACGCAGGTCTTTAACAACGGTTTTCTGGCAGTTATTTCTGTTATGACTGTTGTCTTTTCCTTCTGATTCTTTTCCACAGATTTTGATTCCTTTTAACAAGTGATTCTTACACCAGCTTTTTATCCAACACTGAAAGTGCTTTTCCCAGCTTCTAAAATCACTTATAAGCAGAAACTGAATATGTGTGACACTAATTCCTCCAACAATGTCCACCTTGTCACCACCTGAAGCTCACTCCACCTAGATTAGAAAACCATTCCTCCTCCACCAATCAACCCCACTTCAGGGGTTCAACCCATTACTCAACTTGATCAAAACTGTACTACCTGCACCAGCTGCAGGCAGTGTTGAAACTTATCAACAGTTCAAGGTTTAGTAAGCATATCATCAGCATTGTTGTCTGTATGAACTTTAACCTGCTCTACATTTCCTTTTTCTGTCACTTTTCTCACAAAATGATGCTTGAAATCAATATGTTTACTCCTTTCATGCAACACATGGTGTTTTGCCAAGTGCAAAGCACTTTGTGAGTCTACAAACACTTTAACAAACTTCTGCTTTAACCCAAATTCTTCCAGAATTCCCTTTAACCATAAAGCCTCCTTCACAACTTCTATAATTGGCATAAATTCTGCTTCAGTGGTGGAAAGAGCTACCACTGATTATAGCATGGACTTCCAATTGATTGCAGAATTAAACAATGTGAAGATGTATCCAGTTTGAGATTTTCTAGAATCCACATTTGCAGCAAAGTTTGAACCACTGAAGCCAATAAGCATATCTTCATCATTTTGTCCACTCTTCTTGTACAATATTCCAGAGTCATCTGCTCCTTTTAAGTACCTTAGCAACCACTTAAGTGCCTCCCAGTGAGTCCTACCTGGTTCAGCCATAAACCTGCTTACCACAATTATCCCATGTGCCACATCAGGCCTTGTACAGATCATTGTGTACATAATGCTGCCAACAACATTAGCATATGGTATCTTGCTCATTTCATTCATCTCCAGTTTGAGGCTTTTGAGTTTCAGACAACTTGAACTGCTGTCCCAATGGTACTGACACCTTCCTGGCCTCATGTATATTAAATCTCTTGAGAATTTTGTTTATATAATCCTTCTGATGCAACCACAGTTCACCACTCTCCCTATTCCTATTAATATCCATGCCCAAGATCCTTTTTGCATTTCCTAGGACTTTCATCTCAAATACAGATTGAAGGTCCAGCTTCAAACTGTCAATCTCAGCCTTGCTTTTGCTAGCAATAAGCATATCATCCAGATATATTAAGAGAAATATCACCACAGACTTTTCAGACAACTTCAAGTACACACAACTGTCATGTTTTGATTTTGTGAAACCTATGGACTTCATATGAGTGTCAAAATTGATATACCATTGTCTTGGACTTTGTTTGAGTCCATACAATGACTTTTGTAGCAGACACACTTTTCCTTCATTCCCAGGTAACACAAAACCTTCAGGCTGATGCATGTAAATTTTTTCCTTCAAATCTCCATGTAAAAAAGCTGTTTTTACATCTAGCTGCTCAAGTTCCAAATCATACTGATTTACCAAAGCTAATAGGATCCTTATAGATGAGTGTTTCACCACAGGAGAAAAGATTTCATTGTAATCTATGCCCTCCCTTTGAGTAAACCCTCTTGCTACTAATCTTGCTTTGAATCTGACAAATTTTTCTTGAGTTACCTCAATCTTCTTCTTGAATATCCATGTCTGGTTCTTCTCAAGAGACGCAATTTCTTCCCTCATTGCTAGTAACCATCTATCTCTTTCATCACTATTTATAGCAGCATTATAATCCCTTGGCTCATTACAGTCTGTTTCTTCTGCTGTGACAAATGCATATGCTGTCAAATAATCTTCAGAATATCTTGTGGATGGTTTTACTACTCTTCTTGCCCTGTCCCTCGCCAACTAGTAATCTAAAATATTTTGCTTATTCAATTGTTGTTCATCATCATCATCCAACTCATCACCAGTTTCATCACTTTGCACATCCTGACTTGACTCCACCTTCACTGATGAATCTGTTTCTATAGGATCTGTTTCTATCCTAGTATGATTGTCCTGTTTGAATGGATGATATTTTCAGAGAAAACAACATCCCTGCTGATAATCAGCTTCCCAGCACCAGTTTCTGTGCACCATAATCTGTATCCTTTTACACCCACAAGATATCCAATCATAACACATCTCAAATCCCTGGAATCCAGCTTGCCCTGTTTGATGTGAGCATAAGCTCTACAACCAATCACTCTCAGGTGATGATATGAAGGTGGCATTCCAGTCCATCTTTCTTCAGGTGTGATGTTGTCATTAGTTGCTGCAGGGAACCTGTTATTGAGATAAGCTGCAGTAGCAGCAGCTTCTCCCCAAAACTTCTTGTTTAAACCAGAACTAAACAGCAAACACCTGACCCATTCAAGCAATGTCCTGTTCATCCTCTCCACAACACCATTTTGTTGTGGAGTTCCAGGGACTGTCTTATGTCTCTTTATCCCTTTTTCCTTACAAAATGAGTTAAACTCTTCTGATAAGGATTCTAACCCATTATTAGTTCTCAGACATTTAAGAGTATACCCTTTCTCAGTCAAAACCAGGTGATACCACTTCATGAAATTATCAAAACATTCTGATTTAGATTTCAAAATGTAAATCCATACTTTCTCTGAGTAATCATCTATAAGACTTAGAAAATATTTCCCTCCTCCTAAAGTCTGGACTCTTGCTGGACCCCACAAATCTGCATGAATATAATCCAAACAAGCCACGGAATTTGGCTTTCCAGTTGGGAACACTTGTTTCTTAGCCTTTCCCATTATGCAGTCCTCACACTTATCTTTTAGGCTCAAGTTTCCAGCAGTATCAATTAGTTTCTGTTTAACTAGTTGATTTAATCCTGTCTCACTCACATGGCCAAGCCTAGCATGCCATAATTCAGATTCTGGGGCCAAAGAGTGATCACTACTACCTATTATCACATTTCCTAACATATAATACAGGTTGACTTTCCTTATTCCCTTCATAACAACCTTAGAATTTTTCAAGACATACAGAAAACCATCCTCAGATTTGAAATTACACCCTCTATTTTCAAGAGTGACAAGACTGATGAGATTTCTTTTTAGTTGTGGAATGTACCTTACTTCCTTTAGAAGTTTGACTAAACCATCATGTATCTTGATCTTTATATTTCAAATTCCTTTTACAGTGCAGCTCTGATCATTCCCTAGCATAACTGATCTTGCATCTTTCTCCTTGAAGTCATGGAACCATTCCAGATGTGGACACATGTGGAAAGAATATCCACTGTCCAGTATCCATTCTTCTCCAGCCTTGAAATCTGTAAAATTCAAAATCTGTGGTTCATCATCATCAGCTTTAGCCATTTCTATAAAATTTGTAGAAGTTCCTGCTTTCATTGACTATTTCCTTTTGAATTCAACCTTCTTCAAGTGTCCTGGCCTTTTGCAGTAAAAGCACTTCCTGGACTCTTTCCCATCATTCCCCTTTGAGTTCTTGTTTCCAGATTTCTTGTCTAAAATAGATGATTGATTCTGTTTCCCTTTGAACAATTTCCCTTTCTTGATGTTCAGAATTTCTCCTGCAGCTTCAACCTTTTATTGGCTTGACTAGAAGATCCTTGCCCTTAAAACATTTTCCACCTGAGCCAAAGACACACTTGAATCCCTTCCAAACATCAAGGCATCCTTAAGATGCTCATATGATTTTGACAGTGAATTAATCAACATGATAACTTTATCCTCATCCTCCATTTCACTTCAATTGACTCAAGATCATCAACCATCTTATTAACCTCCTCCAGTTGGTCCTCCACACCTTTGTCTTCAACAAATTTGAATGAGAACAATCTTTGTTTGAGTAATAACCGATTTGGCATTGATTTTTTCAGATATAGATCATCCAGTCTCTTCAGAATGCCTTCAACAGTGGTTTCCTTTGAGACCTCCCTCAAAACCTTGTATGTGAGGCATCAAATGAGTAGGCTATGGGCTTTATCAAGAATATCTTGTTTCTGAGTTGGATCTGCCTTTTCTGTGAACCCTGTATCTCCTTTCAATGTAGCTGCAAGGCCATGCTGGACTAGCAAGGCTTTAACCTTGATTTTCCACAGCCCATAGTCATTCTTCCCACTGAACTTTTATGTTTCCAGCCTAGAGATTGACATCTTGATCTTATCTGCTTCTTCCCGTGGTCAGCTTCCCACAGACGGCGCCACTCGTTACAAGAATCAACCAAGAAAATATCCCAAACCTTCTCAAGAACACAAGTTCAAACACATAGAGTGCAACTCTTGAATTGATATGTATGTGTGTGCAAAACTGAATTGAATAAAACACAATATACGTGGTTCGGTGAAGAACACCTTGATCCACAGGCAAAGAAGGGAAAATTCACTAATCAAGGATGATGATTACAGTTATAAGAGAATTGAAGAAGATAAACCACAAAATGAGCTCAACCACCCTTTTGATCTCTCAATCTTTTCTCTCTTGTGTCTAACTGCCTTCTAACTTGTTAATCACACATATATCAACTCTAACACACTTTAAGTAGCAGTTATTACACGTGCACAATGACTAGGACAAGTAAAATTGGAGAAAACTACTAACAACACACTCTTTCGGCTAAAAACTGCACATGGTCTTTAACAACAGAAATGCAGGTCTTTAACAACGGGTTTCTCACAGTTATTTCTGTTATGACCGTTGTCTTTTCCTTCTGATTCTTTTCCACATATTTCGATGCCTTTTAACAAGTGATTCTTACACCAGCTTTTATGCAACACTGAAAGTGCTTTTCCCAGCTTCTAAAATCACGTATAAGCAGAAACTGAATGTGTGTGACACTAATTCCTCGAAGAATGCATGTATGCAAAATTATGTACTGTTTAGGACCAAGTAGTATGATTTGTTATCTTTGTTTGAGGAGTATATCTAGAGCTGGCAAAACTGGCCCGGCCCGATGGGCCGGCCCGTTTAGCCCGAAATATAGAGCGGGCTGGGCCGGAATATTAGAGGTCCGAAAAAATTCGGGCTTTTTTGGCCCGACCCGAACGGACTTTTCTTTTGGCGGGCCAAGCCCGGGCCGGCCCGATGTAATTGAATTTTTTTTTCCTCACTAATCGAATAAGAAAAAATTAGCAATTAGGTAATATCTTATGTCCTATTTGAAACATATTTTTCTTTTTTCTTTTTCTAGTAGAGCATAAATGTATCTATTTACCGAGAAATTAAAATATTTGACTAATTTAATACTCTAATTCTTCAGTTTTATTAGCCGAAGATGGAAAATGAATTGGATCCCAGCATGCTCATTAATTATTATGTGTCGAAAAATGAAAAATTGATTAACATGTAGTATAGTACGTACACAAAAATTAAATAATTTGTGACGTGTAGTATATAACTATATATCATCATCCATTCCTTCTTTATTATTATTATTATTATTATTATTATTATTATTATTATTATTATTATTATTATTATTATTATTATTATTATTATTATTATTATTATTATTATTATTATTATTATTATTATTATTATTATTATTATTATTATTATTATTATTATTATTATTATTATTATTATTATATCTGGGGTTTGAGACATGCCTATAGATTAATAGATATCGTTCCATATTGTAACGAATAGTAATATAGGGATAATTACAAAATGGCCGCCGAACTATTAACACAATTTCACTTCGGCATATAAACTATTAACGTTGGCTAAACTGCCGCCAACCTATTTAAATATTACGACTCGAAAGCTGCCGGCCATAATACCGTCCAAATTCATTGCACACCCGGTTTTGCAAAATCACCTTTTGGGACAAAATTTGGGCGATATTCTGGCTGGCAGCTTTCGAATAGTAATATTCAAATAGGTTGGCGGCGGTTTAGTTAGTGTTAATAGTTTATATGCCGAAGTGAAAAAGTGCTAATAGTTCGGCGGCCATTTTGTAATTATCCCTAGTAATATATTATCTTTCAATCAAGTTTTTTCTTAAGAGAATTAAACTGAAGTTCGCCTCAATAAATAATTCTATTTCATTGTTAAAGTAATAAAAAAGAAAAAAAAAAATCATTGATGGGCTTTTTTGGCCCGATGTCCTCCGGGCCGGGCCTAGCATTTCTAGGCCCGAAATAAATCGGACCCGGCCCGACCCGGCCCGAACTTTCCCTTGGCCCGATTGGGCCCGGCCGGGCCGGGCCGCCCGAATTGCCACCTCTAAGTATATCCATTTAAGATTCCGAATTGTTTCGTCTAGCTTGTGGGTCGGGATTCTCTATTCTAAAATTGTGTTCATTTTTTATTTTAGTCATTGAGACAATTGCACAAAAAAAAAAAGTCACTGAAAGAAATTTATTGAGATACTTGAGAAAAAACGTCACTATAAAGATATTTTGAGATAATATTTAAAAATTGTCACTAAAAAGAATTTTCTTGAGAAGATAAAAAAGCATCACAAATAATTTTTTAAAGACAATTAAAGAAACGTCACTAAAAGAACTCTTTTGAGACAATTGAGAAACGTCACTAAATAAAATCTTTTGAGACAATTAGAAAAACGTCTCTAAAATTATTTTTTTGAGACAATTAAGAAACATCACTAAGAAAATATTTTAGAGATCTAAATACTATTAGTGACTAGGATATTGTGACGTTTGGTGTGACGAAATAATTTCGTCCTAAATAACTATTTGTGACATTTTTATGACTTTTAGTGATGTTTTTCAAACTGCTAGTTGTTGCAAAAATATTTGAGACGGCAATATACTTTTGCAACTGAGTTATTGAGACGACAAGTTAGTGACTCCTTTCTATATCTATGACAAATATTTATTATTTTTTATTATCTTAGAAAGTTATTTTTCTTGTTGTGTATAGATTGTTCTATAAGTAATTAAATACACCACATATAATACTCACATCAACATATTCTATTTGTAAATTGTTCAATAAGCCGACAAGAAATTCGTGCAACTGAAGGCATAGATTTTAGCCGGATTATGATGACACCTTTGTAGTTGTGTGATGCTGGTTGCGTATTTTTTCCACTTTACATGCTAAATTGTTAAATCACAAAAAAACAAAAAAAAAAAAAAAAAAAAAAAAAATTGTCAAATCTTTCAATGTTGGGGTGAAAACATGTAATTAGTTGAATGGTCGCAATCAAAGGCCCCAACGCAAATCGAATGACAAAACCTACAAGATTTTCTCAATTTTAATTTTTAAATCACCGCCTCTTTTTTCCTTTAGAATTTGATAAATTCGTAACAACCACAAGAAAAGTACTCGTTTGAGAAAACAAAAAAAAATTGTATCCACTAATATGTATTTCTCATAAGTCATAACTATATTATTAAAATATAATATATTGTCATTACTTACTCGTCTCAATAAATCAGTCGCAAATAATATTATATGTAATGATAAAAAGTCTTTTCATATATGTATAAACATTTTTTATAACAACTAATGTCTCTAAAAAATCTAAAAATAACTTTAAATTACTTGTAGAACATTTTATACCAATAAGTCGTCATGTATAATTATTATTGGAAACAACATTTGTCGCCCTAACAAATAGATTATGAAAATATAGTTTTTATTGTAGTGCTAATATAGTCACTACAATACGAGAATTTTTTTGTATGATATTTTTTTAGACCATAATTTTGATCTTCTAATAATGAGTTATTTGTGATCACTTGTTGTCACAAATCTCTCTACAAATTATTTGAGATCATTTTAAGATTACTTTTAGAGACAATTAGTTGTTACGAGAAATATTTGAGACACATTTGAGGCCACTTTTGTCGTAAAAAATATATTATTTTTGTTCGAGTTATTGAGACGACAACAAAGTTGTGACAATTAATATAAACTATGACAAATACTCATTATTTAAGATCACTTTGTATAAGTTGTGACAAATATCCTTTATTTGAAATCAATTTTTAGGATCTGAAAAGATCATTGTTTTGTAGTGAACGACTGATCTTAATAACAAGACCCTCTTACAATGATATGAGCAATATTATTCGATTGCTATCTAACAATTGAAGTGGAGAAATTGAACTCTTGGATTTGCCCTAATTGAACGAACTCAGAACTCAGAAACACCCACGACAGTGTACCATAAATTAACCACCATTTTAGAAAAATAATTTCTTCATCTACTTTTTTTCCTTTATAATTTTAAAAAATTCCAACACTAAGAGGGTGTTTGGCTGAGCTTATAAGCTCTTAAAAACATCTTATAAGACCAAAAAACAGTTTATAAGCTCTTGCAAAGTGTTTGGCAAAAAAAAATGTTTAGGAGCTTATAAGACCAAAAAATAAGCTCTAAGAGCTTATAAGATCTAAAAAAAATAAGTTGCTATACCCCAACTTATTTCCATCTTATTTTTTAAGATCTTAATTATTACACTCAAATTTCACACACAAGTCACACTTGCACATACTGCACACACTTCACACACACACACTATACACACTACACATATTTCACACAACACACATTACACACACTTCACACACTACACACATTTCACACACTAATCGAAATATGTATTTAATATTAGCTTTAAATTAGACCCCAAATTTATAGCTAAATCACTATATTCAATTGCAAGCTTATAAGCTCTTTTATCCAAACACTTTGTTAACTTATATGCTCCTTAAAAATTACATCTTATAAGCTCTTGAAACAACTTGTAAGATGTTGGAGCTTAAAAGATGTTTAAAATAAATTTAGCCAAACACCTTCTAAAGTAGATTGTGGTCAGGAATAGATCTATATTTTTTTCTTAATGAGGTAATTGTTTTTAAACTATATTATATAGTATTAAAACAATATTTTATAGGCAAGAGAGGACGAACTTAGAAGTAGTAGCGGTTTACATTTATACATTAAGAGTATTGATGGAAATTATTAGGCAATGCACAATTGCGCCCCCTCCCTCCCCCCCTCCAGTCCGGGTTCTCTATTACACTAAGTGTTTCATCTTCTATTATACTTCATTTAATACACGACACATTTTAATTAGTAACATGTCTAATAAATATATCGTTTAATGGACATGATGAATCACAAGATGAAAAACGATGATCTCATATGCCCCCTTCTTGTAATTCCCTTACCCTACCTTAGTTCTGTATGGTAAGTGTTGGGCCCTAATGGGTCATTGCATCTCCACATTGGTATGATATTATATGCTTTGGGCCTAGTCTGCACGATTTTATTCTTAGGTAATTCCAAAAAGCTACATATCAATGGAGATACTTGAATCCTAATAAACCACACGATCTTCCCATGTATATTGATGTGGACATTGCTGGCAATCCCAACAATACTCTCCTTCAAATAAAGGACCACTGAACCTCCCCTCAAACGACAATCACCATCTCCCTGGTCGACTAGTCATGTCTGATCCATCCATCCAGTCGACGAGCCATCCCCAATGCATCTGGGCACACATTTAGAGTCCAAGGTTTATACTGCCGCTGGAGAGCCAGCCCTACTCAGGTGCACCTAACCTGGTCGCTGCACCTGGTCCGTAGAGCTAGAAAACCTCTCGTACCGCCGTTGGAACTTACTAGCCTTACCTAGGTGTACTTCTCCTGGTTACTAAACCGGGACTTGTCATCTTTTCTTTAGAGCCTGCCCTACCCAGGTGCACCTCAATTAGTCATTACACCTGATCCATAGACTCGGACTTGCTATCATTACTGTTGCTTTGTTTGGTACTCTGAGGATCTCCACCACATTGATTCAGTTCGGAACTTGCTAGCCCTACCTAGGTATACCTCACTTGGTCCGTAGAGCTGGACCTTTCGTCTTTGCTAGGGAGCCTAACCAAGGTGTACCTCACCTGGCTGCAGAGCCGGAACTATCGTCTCTACTGGGGAGCCCTAGCCAAGTATACCTCACATGTTCCGTAAAGCCTTTGGACCTGCCGTCTCTGCTGAGCTGGACCTGGGACCTATCGTCTCTGTTATGGAAGCCTGCCCTACCCAGGTGCACCTCACTACGTCTCTGCACCATGTCCATAGAGTCGGACCTGTTGTCGTCACTGCCGCTTTGTTTAGCACTCTGAGGATCTCTAGCACATGGATTCAGTCTACCTGCTAGCCCTACCTAGGTATACCTTACTTGGTCCTTAGAACTGGACCTGCCATCTCTGTTGGGAAGCCCTTCCAAGGTTTACCACACCTGGCCGCAAAGCGGAAACTGTGTCTTGCTGGGGAGCCCTACCCAAGTGTACCTTACTTGGTTCGTAAAGCCTGACCTGGGACTTGTCATCTCTATTGAGCAGGACTTGTCGCCTCTGTTATGGGAGCCTATCCTACCCAAGTGCACCTTACCTCGTCTCTGCACCTGGTCCTTTAGAGACGGACCTGCTGTCGTCACTACAACTTTGTTTGACACTCTGAGGATCTCTAGCACATCGATTAAGTCTGGAACCCGCTAGCCCTATCTAGGTGTACCTCACTTGGTCCATAGAGCCGGACCTGTCTTCTCTGCTGAGTAACCCTACTTAGGTGTACCTCACTTGGTCCATAGAGCCGGACCTGGTACATGTCGTGTCCGTTGTGGGAACCAGCCCTACCCTACCCAAGTGCACCTCACCTGGTCCGTAAAGCCGAACCTACTGTCTCTGAGGCTTTGTCTAACACTCGAAGGATCTCCACCACATCTGTTCAGTCTGTAATCTAACTCTGATACTAGCTGTTGGGCCCTGACTGTGCTTCTGATCTCCATATTAATATGATGTTGTCCGTTTTGGGTCGAGCCCGCACGAATTTATTTTAGGCTAACTCCTAAAATGTCTCATACTAATGGAGATACTTCAATCCTAATAAATCTCATTATCATCCCATGTACACCCGATGTGAGACTTCGTTTAAAATCTCAACAGTAAGTCGCAAAACCCTAATTTTGAGACCATAAATTCCCTTAGAAAAGTAAAGAGTTAATTACGTAAAACTTCATGAACTTTTAGTCAATTATCATTTGCAACATGACATTTTAACTGTACAGTAATACACCACCTTTATAATATTTTCAATTTAATGTATCCGATTTTTTATTTTTTTTTGGTTACAATTGCTGACGTGGAACTCGAAATTGAGATTTTAATTTGTCCAATTGCGTACGTGTAGTTGTGTGAATTCTTCTAACCCATAATTAAATAAAAAAATATTATTTTTTTATTAAATCTAATCATTGAACATGATCAATTTCATTTAATTAAGAGTTAATAGATTTTGTATGATTACACGTCTGCAGTTGAAATTGCCAAAATTTTACTTTTGTGCTCCATTACAACAATTGAAACAAAAAATTTACAATTCTAAATGAAATTAAAAGAATTACAAAGGTGGTATAGTTTTACGTATATTCGAAAGTTATATAAGAAACACTACGGATTAGTGGTACATATGAAACTGTGCAAAAATACTAGGTAAGGAGATAAGAGAAGTGATTTTGTGGGCGTGATTGTTGGAAGTGAGATTAAGATAGAAACATATGTTTCAACCACAGAGAGTTATAGCAGCTATGTGCAGACACGAGCACATGGACAACCCATGTTTTTGGTACTGCATTCGTGTGCGCAGTCTTATTCAATGTAATTGAATTTTCAATTCCAAAAGTTGACTTATTTTTTGTGGGTAATACAGACGTAATACAATGAATTTTGTGATTCATTATGTCTTAGTTGTTATTTATATTCTCCATTACAAAAATCTCTAACTAGCTCCTATTAATCTCCGTCATAAATTCTCATTAGCTATCTATCTATATATATATATTTACTTTTCAATTCCTTCTCGTCTAGTCACGCCTATATCCCAATTAGGCTCGTCTAGCGTCGACTAGATGATAGGACTCAGTTCATCGCACAATTAGCGCCTAGCGATTTCTACAACCTTGTTTATATTTATAGTGTAGAAGAAAGGAAATTAAGGTATGTATTTTTCATTCATAAATCGTGATTTTACGGTTTGAAGTCATGATTAATTATAAGTGCAAAGTTATCTGAAAAAATTATAAGTGCAAAGTCATGCTTCATGTTTTAGACTTCCATAACTATTATTTTTTTTGTGGGATATGAGCCAAATAGAAGATCCAATTGGTTTTTTCAACAGGGACAAAAAAATTGGGAGAGAAAAAAAAGAAAAAGAAAAAGAAAAAAAGAAAACGCACAGGAATAAATAATAATTAACAAGAAACCTGGCGAATAAAAATCCGGTCAAGGTGTAGCATGTGATGGTGATGGAAATGGTGCAACTTGTGGAGCCTAGCGCCTGGGCACCGTCTAGACGGTCCACCTTACACGAATAATTTAATTATTTAATAAATAAATAATACATAAAAAATTATTAAAAATAATAAATAAACACCACCATCTTCAAACATAAAAAAATTATAAAAAATAATAAATAGACACCACCACCTTCAAATTTTAAAACAATTTATAGTAGATGGAGGGGAAATTACAAAATTAGGGGTGTGAGAAGAAATTAAAAGGGCTCACAAAAATCACACACACTAACAAAGTAAAAAAAAAAAAATTAATAATAAAGAAAAAAAATTTAATTTGTTTAAAAGAAGTTAAAAAAATTAAATTTGGGCAGTTAGGCGGATTAGGCACCGACTAATCGTCCTAATCGCCGCCTAATATGGGGACTAAGTTCTTTGACCGATTTTAGGATAATCGGCTCGGCCTAGGCTAGGCGACCGCCTAGACCGAGTTTTAGAACACTAGTTATTATTAATAATTTATAAAAGTAGTGAATAGAGTATTAATTTTACAGATAATTATTGTTTGTTATGTCTGAAATTAATTACGCTTTCAGGTTGTCTGTGTATATATATATATATAAAAGGATATAAGGATTTAAACTAAATCAATTCAAATTCATTTGGATTAAAGTGAACTTTAAGTCTCATCAAATTCTAAAAAGATTATTAGTCTAAAAATGACTTCTAATTCTATGTTACGGATACATAGTGATAAAGCGCAATCCGGTATCCAAGAAACTCAACGAAAACCTATGCAAGAAATATGGAAAAACACAAGATGTACGTGGTTCGATCCGGAGATCTACGTCCACGGGCTCAAAATAGCACCTGCCGAGGTGTTTCTTTCACTATCTCTTTGAGTTTACACGTAGTAATTCAGAATACAAAATGCGAACCCTAATACTGAGAACAATTCTCCTATTTATACTCATCAATATATTCCAAACCCTAACTAACTCCCTATAATTGCGCCTATTTTCCGTTGCATGGAAGTTGGGAGCAGATCGTGGGCCTGGAATCTTGGGATACGCCACAGTTGGGCCACGCTCTTTTAGGCCACGCATGCTTCTGGGCCGGTTAAGTTACTGGGGCCACGCATGCTTCTGGGCCGGTTACTGGGCTGGGTCGGATCGGAGTGTCGACCCGATCCGAAGTTACTGGGCCATACCCATCAGATGCCCCCCCCCAGGCGGAGCGAGGAAGGAGCTTCGGTTATGACCGGGTTGGAGTTGCCAACCAGAGGAGCCGCGGTTACTGGTAAGCCGAAGTATTTTTGGGAAGCCGAGAATTTTTTGGAGCCGGAGTTGATCCGTGGTGTAGTCCGCGGGGGCCAAATCAAACTAGGCTGAACATCCACGAGGTGATAGCGAGGGCCCGAGCACCTCGAAGGCAACAAAGTGTGGCGAAAGAAAACAACAGTCTGGCCGAGGTGAAGGAGGCACCAGGGTGCTTTCCAAATCTTCCTGGGCAAGGATGGGGTTGATGTGATTGGCGGCGCCATCATGAGAGAGAGGGATGTGAAGTGACACGCTCTGCAATTTCCAATGAACTTGTTCCCCACGCGCCTTGGGAACCGTAAGGCGCGTGATTAGCACGTCCAAATCTCAATCGCTGAATTTGAATAGGCCGTATCAGGGCCGTTGGTTCTTTGAGTATATATTTGGAATAATGGCACAGTATACTTCATCTTCTTCATTGCGATTTGCCAGTTTTAGAAAGCGGGAAAAAAGGAGAATTCTGTGCGCCTGTGATTCATCTCAAATCAAAACTTCTCAAACTCAAACCAAGTAAGTATGTCTTCTTCTTCATCTTCTTCTTCTGTTCAAGAAGTAGGGACTCAGAGCGCTCCGTTAGATGTGCCACCCCTTCGATATGTTATTCCAGAGAGGAGCGAGATTAGGACAGTGGAAAGGGCCGACGGCATGGAAACCAACGTTAGGATCGTCGGCTTTTATGAATGTACGGAGAATGACCTTGAAGTGTCCACTGTAGCGTCGCGGATGACGCGAGTGCAGATAGAGACCTTAATCCCCTCCTTCTATTTCCCATTTAATTTAGAATATATAGTTCCGGATCCCGGCGATAGAGCCTGTTGCCCCCCGCAGGGTTACATTGGTGTATATATAGATCCGTTAAAAATAGGTTTGAGATTCCCCCTCTGGGACATTGTTATCCGGTTACTGAGATATTATAACATCACCTTGAGCCAATTAGGGCCGAACGCGATTAGGCAAGTAGTCGGGTTCACCGTAGTGTGTAAGAATTCCGGGGTGGAACCGACCATAGAGCTATTTAGGTATTTTTACCAATTAAAGGCGTTCGGGAAATCCAAGGGGTGGTACTCCTTCAGTTCTCGAGCACGAGGTGGGTTCAAGGTACAAAACCCCAGTAAGGTGGAGGGGTGGAAGGAGAAGTTCATTTTTGTGAAGACCGGAGTGGCCCTCCCGAGGTGGAAAAGGGAGGAAGTGCTAGATACTGCCCCGGTGGAGGACCCAGAGGCCGAGGTGGTGGATATATTCCGTGCAGTGGGGACTTTCAAGACCCTGTGTACTGAGGAAGAGCTGGAGGAAGCCGGACTGAGCCCATATTATTCGGGCGATGCGGCGGGGAAGTCCACCCAGGGTCAAGAGTCGGGAGCCGGGGTTGCCGAGGAGGGTAGGAGTTCTCATACCTGTTTAGAAATTGTTGTCTTGTGCAGGACTAACCCGAATTTCTGTATGCAGTGGGACGCTTCGGGAAGGAACCAGCAGGAAGCCCCACAGTGGCTGCAGCAGCCAAGAAGAAGGGCAAAACTGCTGAGGTGTCTCCCCGGGGGAAGATGTCACCCAGTCCACGACCTTCTGTGAGGCCGGAGGAATGAGTTGTGGCTGCGGGGTCAACCCCCGGAGCGAAGAGGAGGTCAGAACCGTCCGGGACACCTCCGGCACCATCCAAAAGAGTCCGGACCGGGGAAAACGTTGAGGTAAATCTGAAATGCCTTGTTAGTTATTATTTACGCAAATGAAGTGTGCACTACCAGTACTGATTTCTGTATTCTGTCTTGTGTGATATTCTGAAGGAGCAAGTGGCCCCCGGTCTGCTGGGCTTGGAGGGCGCGGACGCCGAGGAACTTCTGCGTTTGGCTCGAGGAATCATGGAGCTTGGCCGGAAGAATGAGAAAGAGGCCAAAGAAGAGCTGGCCGCGGTGGTAAGGGATCTGTGCGCGCGCAATGACAGGCTAACTCAGGATCTGACCGAAGCGCGGAAGAGGGCGGTTTTGGTACAGAATGAAGTAGCGCGTCTGCGCGAGGTGGAGGCGGAAGCCGGAGCCCTTCGTGGAGAAACGGCTCAGCTGCGGGCAGAGATGAAGGCCCAGGAAGCGGCGATTTTCGAAGGTCAGGAGGCAATGCTGAAAGCATTTGCCGAGAAATTACTCCAGACGACCACATTTCTGGACTTTCAGACTGACTTCGTTGCTATCGGGGACACGGCCACGCGATCGTTGTTACTGGAGCAAATCAAAGAAGTCTACCCGAATGTGGACGTATACCGTCCAGAGTTCGGGTATGACTATAATGCTGTGGCCGGGGTGGAGGAGGCCTACTACAAAGCTCTAACACACCTCCCGGAGTGGCCCCTTGTAAAAGCTCTGGCAGAGAAGAAAGTGATATTAAGGGCCGAGGAGGTTGCAAGTTGTGAGGTGGACCAAGACCAGGAATTCCTGGCATTCCGCCGCGGTGAGTTCACCTCTGGACCCCGAAACAAAGAGCCACCCCCCCGTATAGAAGCTGCTGCTGTTGCCGTAGAGGAAGAGGCAGGAACGGCTGAGGGCCGACAGGAGGAGGTGCCCGAAGAGGCCGAGGGGACCGAGGAGGAGGTCAGTCGTTCCCCTCAAATTTGATGTAGTAGATAATAGGAGTAAATGTAAATCCCTTGTACCGGACCATGGATAATGTATTCTGATTGTGTTAAAAATAAATTTTGTTGACGAACTGAGTTGCCGTTCATTGTTTGTTTGAGGTTTATTTCTCTTGTTGATTCCGTTGCTTGTTCAGGATACCGCGGAATTGCATGACACGATAAAGAAGCTCATGCAATCATTAGAGTGGTTCCGCGGAGAGAAGAATAACTTGCAAATGCAAGTAGTGCCAAAGCTAGAAAAGCGGGCGGCCGCTGCGGAGAGAAGGGCGAAGGAGGCCGAGGAGAAAGCCTGGGACCAGGAGTTGAAGTATCTGGCGAAAGTTGCTGAACTGGACCGAGTCCTCATCCATCAAAGGGAGTATGACCGGATACTGACCGAGTTCGGCTTACTGACATTTGAGGAAGTTGAGGCGCGGGTCGTAGAGATTCAGAATGAAATTTCAGCACTTATGGCGAAGGGCCTAGCCGAGTCCTCGGAGCTTGTAAGAAAGCGAGAGGTGTTGGAGTTACTCCTCAACATGTATGAAGGATTGAAAGGCCGTGGCAGGTGGCGGCCCTCTGCCGAGGAATACATTGCGAGTTCTAGCCAGAGCCAAGGTACTTCGAAAACCCCCCGGAAGGGTAAAAAGAAGCCAGCGGGAAAGAGCAAAGGAATTATTATTCAAGAGCCAGTTCCCGTGACTACGGTTGAAGAAGAGCCCGCTGTTGTCGCCGAAGAGGTAGTCGAAGAGCTGGCCAAAGAAATCGAGGTAATGGACCCCGAGGAATGGGATCCTGTGCAATGGGCCCAAACTCCGAGGTCTACCCCGCAGCCAAGTCGTCGGCCTCGCACAAGAGACGAAACCCCCAGACAAGCGCCAAGGACGAGTCCGCGACGTCGGGGGGCCCGAGGAGGGGAAGGAGCCGGAGCTCAAGGCCGAGGAGTGACAAGATCCCGTAGGACACGGAGTAGGTCTGGGACTAGATCTCAACGCCGGAGCGCCGAATACTGGCTCGGAGGCCGTAGATAATTGTAAAGAAAAATCTCCTCTTTTTTGTTTGTTTGTTTGTTTTTTTTTTTTGTTTTTTTTTTTTTTTTTTGAAGGCTTATGTAAAAAACCTTTTGGCATTTAATCGAAAAAATGTAATAAACCGTTTTGGTGTGCATAGTTGTGTTAAGGAAAACAACGAGTTGTTAACCAGAAGTAATAATTGTTTTAACGGGTGTTCGGGAACACGATATGGACAGCGCCAATTTAAATCTCCCCGGACGGATCGGGCGGGAGTAAACACCTCTCCGGTTAAACAGGCGAGAGAGTGATACGAGTCCGGGGACGAAACGTGAATCTCCCTGGACGGACCGAGAGAGAGATTTAATTGTCCGGAGACGAATAATAATAATACGACTGCGTTAGGGCGTCCCCGTAACGTAGAAGAAAACACAGCAAGATGCATAAACAAAGAATATTTATTCAATGATGAGTGCCGGAGCAAATTAAAGGATACAAAGAGAGATAACAACGTAAAAGAAGTGTACAATGAGCATAAAGATGAGGATGATACTTGTCATTTGGTGTTCACAGATAGAAGCGTCTTAAGTTGGTAACATGCCAGCTTCGGGGAATTGGGGTTCCATCGAGATGCTCTAACTGGTAGGATCCGGAATCGTGTACAGCAACGATGCGATAGGGACCTTCCCAAGAAGCGTGTAATTTCCCCTCGGGGGCGGCTTTGCTGGCTAAATTGAGTCGGAGTACTAGGTCCCCGACATTGAACTGAGTGCCCCGAACCCGGAGGTGATGATACTGAGCTGCACGTTGTTTACACTTGGCCTGCTGGATGAACGATTGATCACGACGATATTCAAGCTCATCCAAATTTGTACGAAGAGCTTCGTCAATATCCTCGGGAGTCAAAGTTACGAGTCGGGGGCTCGGTATGCTGATTTCCGCCGGGATCACAGCTTCGGAGCCATAGGTCAGACTGTAGGGGGTCTCCCCGGTAGCGGTATGTGGCGTTGTGCGATAAGACCGTAGGACATGCGGAAGATTTTCGGCCCAAAGACCTTTAGGACAATCCAGACGTTTCTTCATACCCGCAAGGAGAGTACGGTTAGTGACTTCCACCTGACCATTGGCTTGAGGGTGAGCTACCGAGGTGAAAATTTGCTTAATATGGAGCTCCTCGCACAATGATCGAAAGGGATCATTGGCAAACGTCCGTGAGCCGATGTGACTGGCCCAGGCCCCTTCGTGCACCTCCCGAAGAACCTGATCGGCCTGGGCAGGAGCAAGGCACCGGAGATTCGGTTGTAAGTACGACCGCCGATACAAAATCCCATCATGGAATGAGTACTTGGGTGCCTTAAGAACTATCTGTCGAGCTCGCAGTCTGTCATTAGGCAAAGTTCCATCCCGGAGATACTGAACAATAGGAGTCATCCAATTCGGATCACTATCTATCAATGCCGAGACCGTTGCCTCATGAATCGCTGGATGAAATATATCTTCGATCATAATATCCGGAGATACATTAGTGCGAACCGCGGAGGCTAATTTACTGAGCGCGTCTGCTTTGGCATTCTGAGTGCGTGGTACCTTCTGGATAACAACCGTATCAAATGTTGACATAAGTTTGAGTGTTAAAGCACGATACCTGATCATCGTTTCATCCTTAGCGACATAAGTACCCTGGATTTGCTTGGACACAACCTCAGAGTCCGTGAAGAGCTCAAGATGGCGGATAGCTAAGGATTGAGAAAGCCGGAGCCCAGCGAGAACTGCCTCGTATTCTGCCTCATTATTGGTCACCTTAAATTTGAATCGAACAACATTCTTAACTTCAACTCCCTCGGGGTCAATGAGAAGCACCCCGGCACCACTTCCGCGAGTTGTGGATGCACCATCCACATATAATTGCCACTTGCGAGGTGTGGGTTCAAGGGTAGCAGGGTGATGATTACCATTGTCTGCAGAAGATTCATGATTATCCCCTGTGGTTTCGACCAAAAAGTCTGCAAGTGCTTGACCCTTGATAGCTCGGCGGGGAAGAAATTGAATATCATACTCTCCTAATTCGGCAGCACACTTGGCGAGGCGCCCTGACACCTCGGGCTTGACAAGAATCTGACGGATGGGATGATTGGTCAGAACCCGTATTTCGCGCCGTTGGAAGTATGGCCGCAAACGCCGAGCTGCCATGACGAGTGCGAGTACTGTTTTTTCCAACATGGAGTACCGTGTCTCTGCCCCGTGAAGCACTCGGCTTGCAAAATACACCGGATGTTGAACACCATTGACTTCTCGCACAAGAGCGGCGCTAATGGCTTCCTCAGCAGAAGCCAAATATATATAGAGCGGCTCTCCGGAGAGAGGAATTGATAGAGTGGGCAGTTGCTGTATATGACGCTTTAAGGCCTCGAAAGCCTCGGTGCACTGCGGAGTCCACTCAAATGACTTCGCCTGTCTCAAAATTTTGAAGAATGGGAGTTGTCGCTCTGCTGCTTTAGACAAAAAACGGTTTAAGGCCGCCAAACCACCCGTGAGGCGTTGAACGTCTCTGAACGTCTTCGGTGGTTGCAGATCCAACACATCCCGAAGCTTGGCTGGATTGGCCTGAAGGCCATGCTGTGAAATCATATACCCGAGGAACTTTCCAGAACCAACGCCGAAGGTACATTTCGCCGGATTAAGTCGTAAATTGTAACGCCGCAGAGTACGCAACGTTTTAACAATGTCTTGCACAAATGAAGAATGTGAGGCGCTTTTTATGACTAGATCATCGACGTAAACCTCAACATTGCGGCCAATTTGATCGCGAAACACGCGGTCCATGAGACGTTGATATGTGGCCCCCGCGTTCTTGAGCCCGAAGGGCATTTTCTTAAAAGCAAAACACCCAAAATCAGTGATAAATGCCGTTTTGAGGGCATCCTGATGATCCATGAAGATCTGATGGTATCCCTTATACAAGTCTAAGAAATAAAGCGCCACATGCCCAGTAATGGCTTCGGCTTTTTGGTCGATGGAGGGCAGGGGATAACAGTCCTTCGGACAATGTTTATTGAGATCGGAAAAATCAACACACATTCGCCATGCCCCGCTGGACTTTAATACCATCACTGGATTGGACAACCAAGAAGGGTAATAAACTTCGAACAAGATATCTGCATCCAAAAGTTGCTGTACCTCGATTCGAATGGCCGCATTTCGCTCCGGAGCGAATTTCCTTTGTTTTTGCTGTATAGGCTTAACGCTGGGATCGATGTTTAGCTTGTGGGTTATCACATCAGGAGAGACCCCGGGCATATCCAAAGGGGACCATGCAAAGACATCGGAATACTCTCGCAAGGTCTCGATTATGGCATGATGTAACCACGGCACATCCACGGCACCGACAGTTACTGTTTGTTCAGGCTTGGATGGATCGAGCGGCACCTGGACTGTGGTGTCCCCTAATGATGTACATAAATGGGGTTCAAAAGCTGTGACGCCACCTGAAGTTGCTGTTTGGGAGGAGCCTTGGTTGCCTTTTTGAGTGCGACGTACATGCACTCTTTAGAGACCCGCTGACTGCCGCGGATAGCCACTTCACCGTGGGACGTGGGAAATTTTAGCGCGAGGTGGTATGTGGAGCATATGGCTTTGGCGGGAGTAAGTCAATCCCGACCCAAAATCATATTATACGGGGACGGGGAATTAACCACGTAAAAATCCACAAAAATTGTTTTTATCGCCGGATAAGTTCCCAGAGACGCCGGGAGAGTGATGACGCCTTCTGGGTGGACTTCACCCTGGGTGAAAGTCTGCAATGGCCCGGGGGCCGGCCGAAGTTGATCCCGAGGAATCCCCATTTTTTGGAAACAGTCGGCGAATATAACACTCACTGCGGCTCCATTGTCTACGAAGACTCGCTTTATTGTAACATTGGCTACAACCATGTCAATGACGATGGCGTCAGTATGGGGTGTAATCTCTGGAACCGGGTCTCTATCTGTGAAACTAACAGTTTCGGATTGATGGAGGCGCCTATGACGTGGCTCCTCGGGAGGAGGACGGCGAGCCTCTGCCTTCAAGGCATTTCGCGTAGCCCCAGGTAGGAGGGCCCCATATATCACGTTTATGACGTGAGTAGGTGCATTGTCTCCGGGTCCTCCCGGAGGAGGGGGTGGTGGCAAAATACGAGGTTGTTGACTATTGCCAGGATCTTGCCGTGCATAATTGTTAGACCCCGGCCGATTATTCTGCCACCAGCCGATTTTGTTGCGAACCCCGGTCATGATAACCTCCGCGGTTGAGGGACGAACCCCCATTCTGATTTGTCCAAGGCTTGTCATCGGTCCGCGCAATATATTGTCGCAAGAGACCTTTCCTTAAACAATCCTCAATTTCCTTGCTGAGCTCTTGGCACTCTTCCGTCTCGTGCCCATGATCACGGTGGTACGCACACCACTTTCCGCGGTTTCGCTTTTCAGGCGGGGCAGTCATCCACGGACAGGGCCGTAAATCATTCTTGTGAACAGAAAGAATTTCAGCTCGCGATTTTGTCAGCGGGGTGAATTGTGTAATATCCCCTCGAGATTCTGAACGCCCCTGATTCAGACGAGAAGAGGCACTAGGTCGTGTGCTAGGCCCAACCTGTGCCCTATCGGACTGCCGCTTGCTAGCATGTTTCTCACGCTTCCGACGAGTTTGCTCCTCGGCCTTAGCATATCTGCACACAGTATTAAACAGTGCTCGGGTTGTGACCGGTGGATTACGAACCAACTCGGTGTAGAGTGGTCCGGGACGGAGACCATTCATGAATGCATTGATGATAACATCATCCAAACAGCTTCCTACCTTAAGACTCTCCGCTGTAAAGCGGTCAAGGAATTGGGTAACGGTTTCGCCGTCCCGTTGTTCCATATTCATGAGATTGGCCAAAGTGGCCATGGGCTTGGCACGTGCTTCAAAACGCGCCCAAAAGTGTTCGGCAAGTTCTCTAAAAGAGGATATGCTATTACGAGGGAGAGAATCAAACCAAACCCGAGCCTCGTCCTGAAGATACTCGGGGAAGATCTTACAGTAGTGAAGAGAGGTAGTATGATCGCGGCTAAGCATGTTGTGCCTAAAAGCTCCAAGAAAATTGGCTGGATCTCCCGTGCCGTCGTAAGGTGGTATGGCAGGCCTTTTGAACCCTTCGGGAAGGGAGGTGGCCATGATTTCTTGAGAGAACGGTGTGATAATGTCCCCATTGGCATCAAGGCCTAGGATTCTGTCTAGTTCGACATTGCGTTGGACTCGCTCATACTCCTGAAGATCTAGAGTATGAGGATTGGCATAACGAACTCTTTTAGCCGCGTTAAGTGGACGACGGCGATCGGCATCTGCAGGTTCGTCGTTGCGCTGTCTTGACCCATTAGAACTCCCATGGTCCTCGGGAGAACTGGGTCGCTCCCGTCGCCGATCCTGACGCCCGCGGTGCACTGGGTCTTGTCGATCGTTCGAGTGCTGACGATGTGGATGCACTGCAGGATTGGTAGCGTGTCCGGCAGGTCCATCAGGATTCAGGCGATTGGCCGCCCAGTCTTGAAGAACATGAGCATGTTCTTGTAGGAAAGCCTGGAGTAATTCTGGAGTTATCTGAATATTAACCTGCGGCCGGGCGGCAGCGGGATTAGGGTGTGGCATGTCTTGTGGGGGTAAAGGTAAGAATTGGTTGTCCGGATTCATAACCGGGCCTTGGTTGCCCTGATGATGAGATGTATCCCGCATCGGCGATTGCCTCGGCGGCAAAACTTGATCCACGGGTGGATCCTGGTTGATCTGATCACCTTGGCGAGACTGATTTATGCTAGTCACCATAGTATACCAAATACAATGTCAATATCACAATCAGTTCCACGGTTCCCACAGACGGCGCCAATTGATAAAGCGCAATCCGGTATCCAAGAAACTCAACGAAAACCTATGCAAGAAATATGGAAAAACACAAGATGTACGTGGTTCGATCCGGAGATCTACGTCCACGGGCTCAAAATAGCACCTGCCGAGGTGTTTCTTTCACTATCTCTTTGAGTTTACACGTAATAATTTCAGAATACAAAATGCGAACCCTAATCCTGAGAACAATTCTCCTATTTATACTCATCAATTCCAAACCCTAACTAACTCCCTATAATTGCGCCTATTTTCCGTTGCATGGAAGTTGGGAGCAGATCGTGGGCCTGGAATCTTGGGATACGCCACAGTTGGGCCACGCTCTTTTAGGCCACGCATGCTTCTGGGCCGGTTAAGTTACTGGGGCCACGCATGCTTCTGGGCCGGTTACTGGGCTGGGTCGGATCGGAGTGTCGACCCGATTCGAAGTTACTGGGCCATACCCATCACATAGCAATTGAGTTTTTTTTCCTTCTTTGAAATGATAGTTCATTTATAAAAACTCTTAAATAAATTACAGTAATTAAAGTTAGGCTACGATTATTCGCAGCGTACTAAAATTCTCAACTCAGCTTATTAAATTTTAAAAATTAGAATATTATTATAAAATAACTAGAATAACTTCAATAATAACAAAACACAAATAATTAAAAACAATAAAAACATAAAATTGAAAAAAAAAAAATATTTTTTGTTTTCTTCTTTCATCTTCTTTGACGAAACAGTTTTCCTTTCAAAATCTCCCTGAACCTTATCTTCAAGGTTTGATTAATATGATAATGAAAATCATAGTATGTACAAAGTAATCACTTTTTTCGCTACTTTCACGGTTATCATGTCCTTTTTATAGATTTCTTCTGTACTTTTTTATCTAGCATATGAACTGATCGTTGTTATTGTTTGAACACACTGGGCCGAAGGCTATTCAACTTTTACAATTGTGCAGATTCTCTAATTCTTGAAACAATCCAATCACGACTCAAAAACACGAGTGGATCTTCGGTTCCTCACTTCCATTAATTTCAAGAAAATATTCGTTTTTATTACTTCACTGAATAACGTTCGACACCAGAAACTGAGATTCATACTCCGAAAACATAGCACCCACACTGATAGATGGGGCACTAGACTCCTTATCATGACAAATTAAAATTGATTAGTTTGAAAGCATGCTCATACAAATTTTCTATATCGGCCCAACTTCAATCACGATTCACACGCCCTTTATCGATATTAATTGATTTTTCATGTTATTTATGTCCTCCATTGATGAGACCTTGAAAAAAATAGGGTTTATGAAGTTTTGAGGAAAAAAAGAACACGATCACTGAAGAAAGATTTTATTTTTTTGTATGTTTTATATTTTTAATTTTTAATTTTTTTTATATATAATTTTTAATTGATTATGTTATTTTCAATTAAGGATGTTGTAGTCTTTTATTAATAATATTCTAATTTACTCCCTCCGTTTCATAAAGAATGTCATTTTAGCTATTTTTGGAGAAATTAAGGATTGATATTTAATTGGTATGTTTTGTGAAATAAGAAAATAATCAACTAAATTAAGTAGGTTGTTTAAGATAATATTGGAAGAATTGTAGTTTTTTTTGGTAAAGTGATACTTATTGTGAAATTTTTCAGAGTGTCTAAAATGACATTCTTTATGAAACGGGGGGAGTATTAAATTAGCGAGCTACGTTAAGAAATTTTGTAGGCTGCAAATAGTCGCTGCCTTAAAGTTAACTTGATGTTTCCAGACAAATTAGAAGAAACAAAAAAAAGACATTGGCAACCTCAACCCAACAGACTGGACTACAAAGAACCCTAATACCCATTATGTGGCCTGCCCAAAAAGAATACTTGAACACTTCCGAACTTCTGAGGCTCAAAATCCCCAAAGGGAGCTAACTCCTAAAACTGAACAACCACAACAAAAATCATAATGATGGAGATGAAGCTGCGTTGCTCTTTTCTCGACAAATATGATCGTGTGTGGGTCAGCAAGGCCCAAACTGCACCTTTTAATTAAATAAGTTGTCTTTGATTGTGAGATATTTATAAGGCGAGGGTTGTGGAGTTTAAATAAGGATGTTCCTTTATTGTTGGAGCATTTATTGGATATTGAAATACAATAAGGTTTATTCCCTTGTGCGATAAATCTGCAGTGTACGTAGTACCAACGAGTATCGCCATTTATGTTCAATTGCTTGTTGTCACTTCCATTGCTGCATTGTTGGTATCACGATTCAGCCTACGATTTAATAATGTTTCCTCGTCACCAGCCTGCACATCTTGAGTACAATCGGTTAGAACACTGTTTTGATCAGTTAACTTAACAACTTCATCAATAGGGACAGTTGCTCCAACGATTGGGCATTATGACGTTGGGCAGAAACGGTCTCCCCATGTTGATGTGCGCACAGATCAACGCCATGGTCCAAGCGATATAGACGATGAGATTACCATTGACAATCCCTTTGCTCCGATTATTGTGCATCATGACCATCATGTGGACGACGAATCCAGATGGCAATTGGGTCTCAAGATTTACTTGCCTAAGTTTTCCAGTAGCATGGATTCAGATTCTTATTTAGATTGGCTAACCGCTGATGAGGAGGTCCTCGACTACAAGGGCATTCCAACTGATCGACGAGTTTCATTGGTTAGCACACGACCGAGGGGTCATGCAGCTGCTTGATGGAAGCAACTGAAAGCGGTACGGCGCCGTCAGGGTGGTCCTCGACTACAAGGGCGTTCCGACTGATCGACGAGTTTCGTTGATGGAAGCAACTGAAAGCGGTGTGGCGCCGTCAGGGCAAATCAAGGTTTGAAACGTGGGAGAAGTTTGCTAAACTCATTCGTAAGGAGTTTCTTCCATTTAATTATAATTGTACATTATATCAAAGGTTACAGAATCTTCGCCAAGATTCGAATTCAATTACTGAGCATACTTAGCAATTTTATAAAATATGTTCCAAAATCGACCTAAATACATGCATAATTAACGTGTATCAATCACTGAGTTCTCAGACATCTTTCCTGATGAGCTTCCATCCCCTCTTCCACCTCTTCGTGACATACAACATCACATCAATCTCACTCTGGGTGATCTACTTCCAAATAGGCTGCATTATTGCATGAGCCCAACTGAGCATGAGGAGTTTTGCTGCCAGGCGGAAGATTTGTTACGAAAAGGTCATGTTCGAGAGAGCTTAAATCCATTTGCAGTACTGGCCTTGCTCATTCCCAAAAAAGACAGACAATGGCGGATGTGTGTGGATAGTAGAGGAACAAACAAAATTACTGAAAGTGACGTGGCTTCATAAAACTAAGGTTGGATATTAGGTTTACCCAACTTAGATTTAAACACAGCAAAAATTAAAATAACAAGTGATGTAATTTTTTGCACAAGTGTTAAATAACTTGCGGGAATGTCTAGAGTACAAAAATAACTAACCGAACTATCCAAAAGAGTATAATAGCAAATGGATTCAGATTCATGAGGAATCTGAATGTTACAAAAAATGAACATTACAGGTTGGGTAGAAGGTAAACTCTCTAGACAATACAACAGCAAGACAAAATAGCTCTTTTCACTCGGATATTCAACTGTCTTTTGTTCAACGTTGTAGCCCTATTTATAGACCAACAAGAAGCTTGGATAGCACTCTAAAATAAACACCTCATCCTTCGATTATGGGTGTTGTTGGTTAGTGGCAAACAACCCTGAAACTTAGGGTGGTTGAAGAGAACTCAGTCTTCTTGTTGAAGACTTGGTCTTCGGCCAAACATTCCCTCATTTCTCTCAACTGATTAGACTAGGTCTCCAACCTTATCGAATTTCTCCCATGTCACTGCATTTCACTTAACAATTCGCCACATATAAATCCATGTAAATTCTGCACAAATAAACCAAGTTAATGTGGCATAAAAATCATTTAAGTGTATAAAAAGGCAAAACAACTAAATTGAGAATTTAGTTAAAAGTTTGAACACTCAAACTCTAACAATTTCCCCTTTTGCATTTTCTACACAAAACCAATGTACATCCAAATAACATAAATTCCCCCTAAACAAGTTCAAATTTATCTCAGTGTTTGTGATCTTGATTATTCACTCAAAGTGACAAAACCTGTTATTACTGACAATAGTTGTGATGTTGAAAATCTGTCCATGATGTAAAAGTAAGATTGATTAGACTAAGCCTAACATTCATGTGAGTGAGTGTAGTAGAGAATATCAAATCTATTGTGCCTCAAACTAAAGTGCTAAGGAATTAATGAAAATTGTGAAAGAACATCCCCAAACAGCTAGTGAGTCTCTCACTGGGACACTAATAGCTACTTTAACCACCACGAAGGTTTATGGTTCTCGTAGTATGCATGGCATGTTATTAGGACGATGAATATTGCAGCAAGACTTAAGTTATTGGGGGGATGAAAGTGAATGATAATTTACTTGTGTAGTTTATTATAAGCTAACTGCCCCTGAGAATGGACCAATCCAAATGAACTATAATGCCCCTGAAAGATATATGGAACGTAAATGAACTTCACATAATGTTTGTTCACAAGAAAACAAGGCCTAAGAATCATGGGTCTCCTTTTGCTCATCTCACAATGAATCAATGAGCTGGAAAGAAAGCTGAAAGGAAAGAAAAAGGAAAGCAACGAGTCTATAAAGTGAAGGAGTCATCTGTCCAAATCTAGAATAAGGAACATTACAGTCTTAAGTGTAGGTTTTATCAGAAGCCTGGATATTTCAAAAAGAGACTGTTAGAAACGTAAAGAATGGTTAGAAATAAAAAAATATACTAAATGTTCTAGTATGTTTCGAGCCAAATTTAATTGACGTTCCTTATAATACTTCATGGCTTCATTTTGCATCATAATTTTGGAACTAAACATGGTTTAGTCTATAAAAGTTCTGCTTATTTGTGACATAAACGTTTGGAGTACATTTCCAAAGCAAGATTACATAAGTTGGTAAATAAGAAAAACCTTCATGATTTGGATTTACCGAACTTCTTATTTGTGTGGATTGTATCAAAGGAAAAAACACACACACACAAAGAAATGAGCCACGAGAAGCATCCACTTCTTGAAATGATATACACCGATATTTGTGGGCTTTTTTATATTACCTCTTTCAGAAAAGAATGATATATTTGTCACCTTTATTATGAGGTATCCCCGTTATAATTATATGTATCTATTTGAAGAATTATCTCATTCAATAAATGCATTAGAAGTGTTTATTAATGTGATTTAAAGACAATTAGATAGAAAAACTAAAATCATTAGGTTTGATAGAGGTAGTGAATATTATGAATATTAATGTTAAATCAGGTAATTGCCCATGCCCATTTACTAAATTTATTGAAAAATAAAAGATCAGTACACTATGCCAGGTACACCACAATAAAATGGTATAGCATGAAGGCGAAATCGTGCTCTTATGAATATGATTAGGAGTATGTTAAGTATTTCTTCATGACCCACCTCATTGTGAATGCATGTACTAAAATTGCCATGTACTTGTTAAACAGGGTTCCTAAGAAAGCAGTTCCTAATGCATTTTGAACTGCGGACGGGTACGAATCCTAGTTTAAGGTACCAACATGTTTGGGGTAGCTCTACAGAGATTAGAGTTAATAATCTACAAGAAAATAAACTAGACTTAAGAACAACCTGTGGAATCTTCATTAGTTATCCAAACTAGTTTAAAAGGGTATATGTTTTACTATCCTAGTCACAATACGAAAATTATTGAATTTGAAAATGTTAGTTTCATTAAAAATGATAAAATCGGTGGGAGCGTTGAGCCACGAGTAGTGGATAATTAAGAAGTAAGGGTGTAGATTCCTCTACCTCAAAGTTCACCTCAAGTTATTCCTACCATTGTTGAACCGATAAAGAACTTACAAGAACAATAGATAAATGATTAAATTCTCAATAATGAAGCTATTATTGATGAATCTGCAATAGAAGAACCATAACAACTAATAATAAGAAAGTCTATAAGGCCAAGATAATCTACTATTTTTAATGGTTATCTAATAATTATACTAAGTGGTTCAGCACTATGAAAGAAGACTTCAAATATGGATCATAATGAAGTCTGAGGTCTTGTAGAATTGTAGAAGGATATAAAAGAGCTGGGTAAAAATGAGTCTTCAAGACAAACCTCAACTCAAATGGAAATATCGAAAGATATAAAGGTATACTAGTTGCCAAAGATTATACTCATAAAATGACATTGACTACAAAGAGACATTTTCACCAGTGTATCGGAAAGACTCCTTTGTAGTTATCATGGATTTGGTGGCTCATTACAATTTAGAGTTCTACCAAATGAATAAAACAACTGCTTTTCTGAATGAGAATTTAGTGGAAGAAGGCTATATAGATAACCTGCGGGCTTCTCCATTGAAGGAGATGAACATATGGTGTGTAAACTCATCAAATAAATAAACGAACTTACGCAAGCTTCTTGCCTATAGGTATCTTAAGTTCAATGATATCATTACTCCTTTTAGATTTAAGAAAAACAATGTTGACCGGTGTTATATCTGAAAGCCAGTGAGAGTTCGCTTATTATTCTAGTCCTATATTATTGATGGCATCTTGCATGAAACGAATGATGATATTTTATTATTTGAAACTAAGAAAATCCTCTTTTTTAAGAATTTTGAAATAAAAGTGATAACACGTTATTTATGCATGTATTTAGGTCGATTTAGGATCATATTTTATTTCATTTACGTGCATATTTGACCGGCATTTATTTATATTAATAATATTTGGGTCATTTGACGTGTTTCGACTTGTTTTAAGGTATTTTGAGCATTTTCAAGCTACCGGACGAGGAAACAAGTTGGAAAAGCGTGAAAACCGGCCCAAAAGAGTGAGAACCGTCGAAGAACCGGTCCAAACCGGTCCGAACCGGTCTGAACCGGTCCAGGAGCAAAACCGGGCAAGAACCGACACGGCCGCGTCATACTTGTAACACGGCCGTGTCAAAAGTGGTCCATAACGCGCTGTGGGTTCTGGAACAGAACACGGCCGTGTCACTCAAGCAACACGGCCGTGTCAAATGTTGCGTAGAAATTGAAGAATTGCAAAGCAACACGGCCGTGTCATTTAAGCAACACGGTCGTGTCAAAAAGTCCACCGATAAGAGAAATCGTGTTTTAATAGGATTTTGAGCTTATCTTCTCCAAGATTCGTCCCCAACTCTATAAAAAGGACCCCAAGCTCTAGGAAAAGGGATCAATCATCAAGAACATAAATTACATTATCTTGGAAGACAAAGAAGACGAAGATCATCGAGACGGAGTCATCCGGGTTTATTTATTCTTTTCTAGTTTAAATTCTTTACAATGTTTTTATTAGAATTTTGTATTGGATTATTACTAGGCATGGATAGCTAAGCTATTCGTGTCCTAGGGTTAGAAAGTAGGGATTTTTATAACAATGTTTTGATTTATGATTTAATCTATTAATTCCGTTCTTTATGTGTTTTATCTCTATGTTTATGCTTAAACTGAATTTAGCTTGATCACCTAGATTTAGTAATTTAGTTTAACAATTCCGCTTCGAGAGGAGGGAATTGTTATCAGACTTAGAACATAGAGCACAGTTGTCTATGACTGTGTAGGCCGTGGCTCAAGATCGTTTGGGAGTTATTAGGTTTAATTGACTTGAGAGGGTAATTAGCTTAATTAATCAACGGTTTAATCGCTTCGAGAGAAGGATTAGATTATTGACGTGCCGCCTAATAAACATTAGAATTGGTAAATTAATAGGTTAATCATATTCCACATTGAAATAATATCCTGAAATCGAAGCCCTAGGATACATTTTCTCTTTGATTGTTAGTTTTCGTGTTTCCTAAGTTTGAAGTTATATTTAATTGAGTAGTTTAATAAGTAAAATCAATCTTTAAAACTTAGTATCTAGTTAGGACATTCCTAGAGTATTAGGGTATCAAACTACCTAAAACTATTCCTTGTGGGATCGACCTTGATAATCGTTACTACACCTACATCCGTACACTTGCGGAACACTAGGTTAGAAACCGACATGTCAAGTTTTTGGCGCCGTTGCCGGGGAATAGGATTTAGCGCTTAGTTTTTATCTTGAAAAATAGGAGGAAACTAGACTAGATTTTATTTTTTTTCATAATTTTAATTTTAATTTTCGTTTTTATTTTTTGGGTTAATTTTTGTATTACGCGGTAGTTCTTGTTTTTGGTGTTTTCAGGCTTCGTATGCACACCAGATCAAAAGGGAAAGAAACCCTTCTTCCTTTCGATCCAGAAATTGAAGCGACAGCTCGCAGACACCGAACGAGAAGAAAATTCACAGCTGAGATGGAGAACCCACCACAGCAACCGAATGATGAAGCACTAAATAGAGTGCTAACAGCCTTAGCACGATTGGACGATCGCGTCACTACTATACAACAGCAGATTCCTGTACAGCAGCAACAGTTCCCACAACAGCACGGCCCAATTCAGATAGACCCAGCTGCAGGCGATGAAGATGACACGCCTATTAGCGACTGCTTGAAGCCCAGTCCAAATCAGCAGGCAGGAGGAGTACAACCTCCACCACTCAATGCCAACAATTTCGAGCTGAAGCCTGCACTAATCAACATAGTGCAGCAAAACCAGTATGGGGGAAGTGCTTTGGAGGATCCAAATGCGCATCTGATCAAGTTTCGCAGACTGGCCGACACAATCAAGATCAATCATGTGCCGCACGAGCAAGTCAAGATGAGACTGTTCCCTTTCTCACTGAAGGACAGAGCATTACAGTGGTTCAATTCACTAGAAGACATCAGAGATTGGGAAGACATGAGTACTTCGTTCTTACTGAAGTACTTTCCACCGAGCAAGATGCTCGACTTGCAGAATCAAATTAATCAGTTCAAACAGTTGGACCAAGAGCCATTCGGAGAGGCTTGGGAGCGATTCCGGGATCTTATCCGGAGTTGCCCTCAACATGGGTTCACCAAGAAGCAGCAAGTATGCAAGTTCTACAATGGTCTACTTGCTCCGACTAGAAACCAAGTGGATGCAGTTGCGGGTGGAAGTTTGATGGAGAAGTCAGTGAGGATGGCATTCTCAATCCTGGACGCGATGGCCAGAACAAGCTACCAATGGTCGAACGAGAGAAACATGCCAAGGAGGGTAGCAAGTGTCCAAAAAGTCGAGCCCGTCAATAATGAGCCAATTGAAAAGCTCACAGCACAAGTAACAGCATTGACGAGCCAGGTGAATTTGCTAACTAATCTAACGTTAGCACAACAGCCAGGGGGTCCGGAAGAAGTTGAAGAAGTAAAATTTGTGAATCAACAAAACTTCAACAACTTCCAGAACAATCAGCCTCGGTACAATCAGTACCCTCAGAATCATCAGAACTTTTCATATGGGAACGCGCAAAATACACTTAATCCGCCACCCGGATTTGCTGTTACAAATGGCATGATTCATGACGGTAAGAAGCCATCACAAGAAGAGATCGCGATGTCACAATTCGAAAAGTATGATGAAAAGTTAGCTCAGTTGGAGAAGAAAGTGGATGGAAAATTCATGGAGCTAAACAAGCATATCACTGGGCAAGGGGCAGACATCAAGAGGCTCGAGAACACGTTGGTGCAGACTCAAGCTAGCATTGGAGAGTTGACATCAAACATGAGTCAGCTGATAAAGATAGTAGGAGCTCAACACAAGCAAGGCCAATACCCGAGTGATACAGTGGTTAATCCGAAGGAGCACTGCAATATTGTGGAGCTAGATGAGCATGAAGAGAGCTTGAAGGACCAAGAAGCAAAGGAATCAAGCGAGGAAGTCAAAAACATTGAGAAGGAGGAGGTCAATACAATCATAGATAAGAAAACTTCATCTCCTATTCTTGATGAGTCTTTTGATTTTTGTTTTAAAAATTCGTTCTTTGCTAACCTTGATCCTTTAGAGCAATCTAGAGTTGTTGTTGTGAAACAGGAACCACTAAAGGGGAGAATCGAAGTTAAAGAGAAAACAAAGGAGTGGGAGAATGGAAAAGAGGCGACAAAGAGGACACCGAGCAGGCCCAAGAAGAACGCAAACACAAGCATGAAACCAAGAAGAGCAACAAAAGCAAAAGATCCAGGGAGTTTTACTATTTCTTGCTCAATTGGTAGTCATGAATTTCATAATGTCATGTGTGACTTAGGGTCTAGCATAAATTTGATGTCTCTTAAGCAGTATAGACAATTAGGATTAAGGGAAATTAAACGGTCCTTTACTACTATCAAATTGGCGGATGGATCTTCATTAACGCCGTTGGGAGTAGCAGAGGATGTAGTGGTAAAAGTGCTAAATTTTGAATTCCCTAGTGATTTCTTAGTTGTTGACATGAAAGGGAGTGATGAATTCCCTTTTATTTTAGGAAGACCCTTCTTGGCGACTAGCCAAGCACTAATAGATGTACCTAAAGGGGAGTTGGTTTTTCGGGTTCAAAACGAAATAATCACACTCAACATACATAAATCGGGTCTAAGGGGTAGGCACAATTGTAGCATTATTTACACTACCCTAGCTGCTGTAGAAAATCCTCATGTCCCAAATAGCTCTTTAATTGGTCAGAAAACATCCGACTCGGGGTGGCTAGAAAATGGCTGATAGAAAAAGGACGTCCGGCTGATGACGTAAAACAAAGCGCTTGTCGGGAGGCAACCCGATGTTTATTGTTTTATTTTTTTCGTTAATTTTATGTTTTTACTTGTATTTTAGTGTCTTATGTTTTTAGGAATCAACATGGACGAGTGTTGCAAGAAACGGGGGTTGAAAAGACGAAAAATCGCATGAAGATGGAAATCAGAGTAACACGGCCGTGTCACTTTTCAACACGGCCGTGTCAAAATTGACGTCGAAGGGAGAAATCTTCTGGAATGCAACACTGCCGCGTCACAAAATGACACGGCCGCGTCAACGTCAGCTCAAAGTAACACGGCCGCGTCTCACACATGACACGGCCGTGTCAAAAGATCGCTCCAAAAGGTAAAATGCACTGGAATGCAACACGGCCGTGTCAAATTACTTAACACGGTCGTGTCAAAATCGGCCCAAAAACATCAATTTTGGTTCAAAAGTAACACGGCCGTGTCACAATATTCAACACGGCCGTGTCAGTACGTCAACAGAAAAAAAAATGAAAAATTCAGAGCGTGATGCGGAGACGGCCGAACCAAGATTCAGTAGGAGCAAAATGGCACGATTTCGGAGCTCGTAGGGGTTTCAAAACGCCATCGTCGAACGATTTGTAAGTTAGCACCAAGGCGTACCACGTTTTTCCTCCAAACATTGGCTTTCAGCCAAGTTTGGGGGAGGGGGTAGACCGTGGGACGTCTTGGCAGCTATATTTCCAGTTTGATTTACATTTTAGTTGATCGTTCGAGTTTTGCTGATTGTGGGTCTGTGTGCCCATTGTGCTGATTTTTATTGTTTTGATTGATGTTATCGGGTCTGTGAGCCCAGTTATCTGATTTATCGGTGTTATCGGGTCTGTGAGCCCAAGTTAATTGCATATCGTTTCTATGTTGAGTCTTAGGAGTTAGAGTTTAGAGTCTTAGTAGTGCAGTTTTTAGAGTCAATAAGAATAATAAAACCCGGAAATAGGTAACAAGTGAGAAAAATAAAAAGAGAAAAGTAGGGAAAGATGGATGATGAATAGTTGATGATGAGATGATTTTGAGAAGTAGATGAAAAATGGCACATAATAGAGCATGAGAGGTGTTTTGAGACGAAATTGAGCTTGAACTGAGAATATTCAATCAAAATTAACCTTGTGAGAATTTGAGCCTAATTATACTCCAATTTTTGGAGTCATATACTTTCTTTCGGTGTGAATTTGATTGAATATGTGTACTAGTCTCTAGAACTTGCCTTGAGTCTTTACTAAGAATGTGTCAAGTATGTGTCGTGATTTAGGAAATGATCTTAGGCAACTCTTTGTTTAAGCCTATTTCTTTGAACCATGAAAATTGCCTTTGACCCATATTGAAAAAAAATTGTCCCTAGTTAGCCCAATTGAGCCTTATAGCTTTATTTATTCATAACCTAACAATATCAGCCAAAACCTTTTGATTTAACTCTTTTGGCCTTAATTGGATTAATCAAGTAAGAGGGAGGAGAATTGGAAGGAATTTTTTGGTGAACAAATTGTGGGAAGGAATGGGAAGTAGGGATATTCTCAAAAGATGAAGGAAATAAGAGAAAAGTGATAGGTGAAAAGCGAAGAATGGCCTCTCCTAAAAAAAAAAAAAAAAAAAAAAAAAAAAGGAAAAAAAGAAAAAAAAGTTTTTATTATTAGTATTATAGAGGAGAGGCTAGAAAATAAAGTGTTTAAATTGTGAATTTGCTTAGAACATTCGGGTAGTCCCAAAAATGTGGTACCCACAGAAATGAAAAGCACTTAAGTTGTACGGACTTTTGAAGGTGAAGAAGTCACTTTGCGGGGTGATTTGCTGAAATTTGAAGAGTGAGATTGAGTGATTGTATTGAGGGGTAGTCGGGTTAGACGTAACTTGATTAGTCCAATGAATAGTCACTTATATCCAAATGTATCTCACCTTACCTTAAGCCCACATTACAACCAAAATAAAGACCTTTTTGATCCTTTGTCACACATATCAAGTACGAGGTCTAGTTTAGACGATTGGCAAGCATATGGTAGACTTTGCATGTAATTCAATATGAGTGGAAATTATTTTAGCCTAAACACTTGAGAGATGAGTGAAACACTTACCCGGTGAGGAGTGAATAAGTCGAAAGTTCAAAGTCTCGAGATTAGTTGATTTACGCGTTATCACATATGCTCAAGTGAAGTATGTTGCCTAGTTGTTTTAAGGAAAACCAAACTGAAACTGAATTCATCATCTAGTCGCCCTAAACAAATGCATAATCACTTGTTTTCTTTGTGTCTTTTTGTATGATGTTCGGGACGAACAACAGTTTAAGTTTGGGGGAGTTTGATAACACGTTATTTATGCATGTATTTAGGTCGATTTAGGATCATATTTTATATCATTTACGTGCATATTTGACCGGCATTTATTTATATTAATAATATTTGGGTCATTTGACGTGTTTCGACTTGTTTTAAGGTATTTTGAGCATTTTCAGGCTACCGGACGAGGAAACAAGTTGGAAAAGAGTGAAAACCGGCCCAAAAGAGTGAGAACCGTCGAAGAACCGGTCCAAACCGGTCCGAACCGATCTGAACCAGTCCAGGAGCAAAACCGGGCAAGAACCGACACGGCCGCGTCATACTTGTAACACGGCCGTGTCAAAAGTGGTCCATAACGCGTTGTGGGTTCTGGAACAGAACACGGCCGTGTCACTCAAGCAACACGGCCGTGTCAAATGTTGCGCAGAAATTGAAGAATTGCAAAGCAACACGGCCGTGTCAAAAAGTCCACCGATAAGAGAAATCGTGTTTTAATAGGATTTTGAGCTTATCTTCTCCAAGATTCGTCCCCAACTCTATAAAAAGGACCCCAAGCTCTAGGAAAAGGGATCAATCATCAAGAACATAAATTACATTATCTTGGAAGACAAAGAAGACGAAGATCATCGAGACGGAGTCATCCGGGTTTATTTATTCTTTTCTAGTTTAAATTCTTTACAATGTTTTTATTAGAATTTTGTATTGGATTATTACTAGGCATGGATAGCTAAGCTATTCGTGTCCTAGGGTTAGAAAGTAGGGATTTTTATAACAATGTTTTGATTTATGATTTAATCTATTAATTCCGTTCTTTATGTGTTTTATCTCTATGTTTATGCTTAAACTGAATTTAGCTTGATCACCTAGATTTAGTAATTTAGTTTAACAATTCCGCTTCGAGAGGAGGGAATTGTTATCAGACTTAGAACATAGAGCGCAGTTGTCTATGACTGTGTAGGCCGTGGCTTAAGATCGTTTGGGAGTTATTAGGTTTAATTGACTTGAGAGGGTAATTAGCTTAATTAATCAACGGTTTAATCGCTTCGAGAGAAGGATTAGATTATTGACGTGCCGCCTAATAAACATTAGAATTGGTAAATTAATAGGTTAATCATATTCCACATTGAAATAATATCCTGAAATCGAAGCCCTAGGATACATTTTCTCTTTGATTGTTAGTTTTCGTGTTTCCTAAGTTTGAAGTTATATTTAATTGAGTAGTTTAATAAGTAAAATCAATCTTTAAAACTTAGTATCTAGTTAGGACATTCCTAGAGTATTAGGGTATCAAACTACCTAAAACTATTCCTTGTGGGATCGACCTTGATAATCGTTACTACACCTACATCCGTACACTTGCGGAACACTAGGTTAGAAACCGACGTGTCAAAAAGATATGGGCGAGACATATTATGTGATTGCAATAGAAATATTTCATGATAAATCACAAGGAATGTTAGGATTATCTCAGAAAACATATATCAATAAAGTTCAAAAGAGATTTTGGATGGAAAAGTGCTCATCAAGCATTATTCTAATTTAGAAGGGAGATAAATTCAACGTTATGCAATATCCATATAATGAATTGGAACATGTGCAGATAAAGATATTCCTTAGAGCATTAATAGTTGGTTGCTTGATGTGTGCACAAAGTTGTACAAGACCCAAATGCTTGCGTTACTAATGCAATCCAAGAATGAACTACTGGAAAGTTGTACAGAAAGTAGTAAGGTGCTTACAAGGAACGAAAGATCACATGTTTACTTATAAAAAAATTGATTATTTAGAAGTGTTGATAGTGATACTCAAAAGTCTACATTTAGCTCTCTGTTCCTATTAGTAAGAGGAGTAAACTCATGAAAAAGTGGGAAGCAGTGTGTAATTGCTGCATCACTATGAAAGTTGAATTTGTGACATGATGTAAGGCTACAGTTCAAGGTAAACTTTATTTCAGGACTCGGATGATGTTGACGTTATTGCCAAGCCGCTAAAAAATTATTATAATAATTTTCCAACAATATTCTTCTATAAAACGACTAAGGATGCCAAACATAAGGAATTAAAATATCTTGTCGTTAAAGAAGAAGTTCAGAAATAAAAGTGTCAATTAAACATATTAGCACCAAACTTATAATTATGGATCCGTTGACTAAAGAATTGTCTCCACAGACATTTACTGGACATGTTGAATGAATGGGCCTTCTTGAAAAGCCTTAATAAACTTATGGCATACAATTGATACTTTAAGCTCTCTTTTGTGTTGTTTCTGAAACTGAATGATAACCTATTTTGTCATTGATGTATACATAAATGTTGATATAAAGTTTCACATGACTTAATCTCTAATCGAGACATTAATGTGGATAATTATTGGAATTATGACTCATATTATGTAGAAAACTAATATTGTGGTACTTGGAATGAATGGGCTAAAATCATTTTTGGTCCTATAACTTTTCACTCGTACAATTTTAATCCCAGAAAAGGTAAAAACTCAATTTAGTCCCGTAATTTAGGAATTGGTCCAAATTTAGTCACTTTCTTCATCGTTAGTGATCAATTTCGCCTGAAAATCGCATGTGTCATTCACATGAATTATTTTTCCGATCGATATTAAATACGTGGCATCGACGAGTGATGAAGAATTAAAAAAATTAAAAAATGTATAACTTTTTTTACTTGAACATCAACCGCCGGTGCCAGGTATTTAAAAATTGGTTGAAAAAAGAGCCATGTGACGACACGTCTAATTTTCCAGCCAGAATGGTCACCAGCGGTTGAAAAAGGACTAAATTCGGACTAATTCCAAAGTTACAAGACTAAATTGAATTTGTAACTCTTTTTGGACCAAAATTATGCAAGTGAAAAGTTACGGGACCAACAGTGATTTCAGCCCTGGAATGAACTATGTCGAGTGAATAACATAGAACTGCTATGACTCGTGTTAGTCTATACTTGATATCGACATTATGTTCTAACCAATGAACTTAAAACTTATCTTATGTTGTGCAAATTATGTCACTATTTAAACCATATAATTTCTATTTTGCCACTTTGTCCAAGTGGGAGAATGTAAGATTTGTGTGGCCCACGTGCCATCAAATTAAGTTATTAAGACATATTAAATATCTTAATAGTTTAGATAAAATAATGTTCCAGATAAGTTTTGGTTAGTTTGTATCTGATAAGCATATGTTTTTCTCGTTGATAAACAGCGAACGGATATCAATCCTTATTGCATTAAAATTACAATCCTACTAGAAATTGATCCCCTCTCCACCTATAAAAGAAAACAGGGTTACATTATTTCTATCACCTAATTGATAACATTCAATGCGCTGTTCTAAGAGGAAGTTCAGGAGGGAGAAACCAGCTTCTTCTATCAATCAATTTCTTGAGTCCATAATCAAGACATTTATATCAAGAAATCATCAATCTCCGTAGCAGATCAAGGAACCAAGAAACCAATCCATGATGCCTCAAGTTTAGTGCCATAATTTTATATCTCATTGGAATATGAAAATCATGTAATTATAAGATCCATGTTTATTTTATAATCTCGATTAGGTATACGTGATTAAACTTACATCATTTGGCTGATTAAAACTTGCAAATACAAACTCTAATCCAAATTGATAAGCACTACTACAAAAAAAAAAAAAAGGCCAACGACTACAGTAAATAACCGTAATTAAAAGGGTATAGTGACCGTGGTAGTAGGTGTCGTAGTCATAGACCTATCACCAATAACTAGGGTTAATGAACCGTAGTAGTTAATTATAAAGACTACGGTTGTCAACTGTTGTCGTACTAGTAGTATCTATAACTACGGTATGTATGACCACGGTTGGGAACTTTCTTTGACTAGGTTTGAACCATAGTAATTTATACTAACGACTACGGTTGAAAATCGTAGTAGTAGATATAACATCTACGACTACGGTATGTATGACCACTATCGGTGACTTTCTTTGACTACGGTCTGAACTGTAGTTATTACAAATAAAGACAACAGTTGATAACCGTTGTTATTCATCATAAATCGTTGTCTTTACATAATTGTATTTATTTTATGATCTATATCTTTTAATATTTAATAATTGATATATACATAGTTTATAATGTAAAGTTAGTAGATCATATATATAAATAAAAACTAGACAATAAAGAAAAATTGCTCCAAATTTATTTCTCAATATCAGCAGATGTATAATAGTACAAAGTGTTAAAAAAACAATAAACTACAAAAAAAAAAAAAAAAAAAAAAAAAACTACACAACGTTGAAGATCTAAATTAGCTCCTCTATCTATACAGACATTAAATGAAATTTTATTTCTTGAAATTCTCTCTACCTATTAACAGAAACAACCGAGCACTTCCCCATAATGGGGGGGAGAGATGACAATTACGACTGGTGGAGATTGATACATAGAAAGGACGAAAGAGAGGCGAAATAAGAAAAAAATATACCTAGGGTCTAAGAAATAGAGAAAGAGAATCAAGCCTCTCCAACCTGTTGCTCAACCGATGATGATGGAGATATCATCCGACCTTGTTGAAGAGCGAAAAAGAAGGGTTTTCCAAAATTTGAGAGAGAGGAATGAGGAAACGAGATTTCTTATTCTCTCTTTTTTAATTTTGTGTGCCAAAGTAATAATTAGTCTTTTTTATTTTTTCTTTTAGTTTAATTAAGTGAAAAGATTTGGTGGGAATTATGCCGCCTTCTTTTTTCACCAACATTAGTGACAATAGTTCTTTAAATTTTGGATTTTGTCACCTACAATCAATTATTTAGTGAGAGTTTTTTTCTACTTTCATAAATGATAAGTATATAAGGCATTTAGTGAGAAAAAAATCCGTGGCTATAATAATATCGTCGTTAGTCTGTCAACAAACAATTGTGAATTTGATTTTTTTATTTTATTTATTTTTTGTCATTATATGATTGCAATTTTATTGATACTTAACAACAATTGTTTTGTCCCTATATCTGTCGTTATTTGCGAATTTCTTGTAGTGAATAATCTATTAATATGTACACTAAAAAAATTGTACAACTAACTTCAAAATACTGGATACGCCAATAATAGATATCGGGAAAAGAACAGTTTAAAAAAATTAATAATAAAAAAAAATAAATGTAAAACATTAAAGGTATTTTAGTCTTGTAAATCCGTATTTATAAAAATTAAGGGAAAAAAGGGTAATGATAACACTCAATCAACAACGGTTAGCATAACTATTGTCGTTGATCACACACAAGTAATTCTTTTATGTTATCTATTAAAAAAGTATATAGACAACGGGCTTTCAACAACATAAATAATAACCGTTTTCTTTAAGCAGAAGATGAAAATTCGATAACAGTTAAACGACGACAATTTTGAGAAACTGTTATCTTTTAGCGAATTTTTTTTTTCAGAAACGCTACGGTTTCCACAATGACTACGGCTGTTCCCTGAAAGACAACGAAATTTTTGAAAAACGGTTGTCTTTTTAGTGTAGTCATTGAGCATTTCTGTAGTAGTGAAATATCTGAAAAATTGAAAGTCGTTTGTCAATCGTCATGTATCATTACAATCTCTCTCCTCCCTTATTGTAAAATCTCATATTGATTGAGCTTCATGAAGTCCATCTTAATGTAAATTATTTATATTTTGGATTCAACTTTTAATAATGTCATAATACTTTGTATTAAGGTAGTTAGTACCGGGTTAAAAAAAGGATAATTAGCTCCATAAAAATCAAAACATCGAATTCTGTATCAAAATCATATATGATGGAGCGATTGCACTGGCGTTCATGGACAAATTGGATCATTTGAGTGTCTTGGAGCTAAAGAATATTTCTAATTAGATTATTATGTTTTGGCTTTTTAGTTTATTAATTAGATTAGATTATTTTGTTTGGACTTGCTAGTTTATTTTATGTTGGGCTTCATTTTATGTTTAGTTTTAGGGCTTTGTTTAGATTATTTACATGTTGTTGTTAGACATTGTTAAGGAGATTATTCACTTGATAAGTTAGCGATAGTTTATCTCTCAAAGAGTTTTATCTATTTTCTTCTCAACACCGGTATTCTATGAGAATCAACGGATTATGAGTTGGTCACTTAGTTGTATTCACGTACTCTACATTAGTTGGTTTTCAGAGTGAAGGGGACGCTCCTGAATCATGTCACCATGCTAAGCACCAGTCATCGATGCCAAGATGATCGAGATGCGGCAATAGGTTGCAAACCTTGCTCACGCTGTCGAGGCACTACGATTGCAACAAGAAAAATTTATTCATGTTTTGCGGCACAAAATATGCTCATCCACGCTAAGTTCGCCGCCTGCAGGTGATTGCTAGAGGCATGGAGGCCACGAAGGACGGCCATGTCTTGCCAATCCTCATTTTGACCACGTCTGGCCAATCCTCATTTTCCCTCATCCGAATCTGATGATTAAAATCCACGCTCCATATTCGATTTGTTTGCAGCGGATTATAACAATCCTCCTTAGTTTCACAGTAATAAAGATGGCTTGGAGTCGTATGAATTTGTGGATTGGTTCAGCATGATTGATTTCCACCAATATGATGACATTCTAGCTGATTTCTTTCAATTGGTTCCGGGTCTATGACGACTCGCCTTAATTTGACATCGATGGCCTAGAAGCTATTCATGAAGCACATCTTGACAGGGGATACTAGGCCGGTATTGATTTTACGATGCGATTGTCTTGAACCGCCTATGGAGCCTTGAGCCCCCTCTGCCATTTTCTCTTCGATTTGCCCTATCAATAATACATGCTTATTTTCAATGTCTACAACTCTTATGAATCTAACGTTAGCAGTCCCTAAGAAAGAACGCAATTCGTGGCAAACGATTGCTTCTAATATAGTGGAGCCCAAGGGCGCTTTTTGCAATGTAGCCTACGCGAATAAGCCATAGCTGCTATACGTGTTTTTTTTTTTCGTGTAGGTTGTTATAATACCATGCCCCAACGCTATTTTTATTGGATGTCCTTACGTCATGCTATTTCTAAGTTTCTGGAGATGTGACTGATTCGGATTCGAGAGGGAATGGTCTTCCACCTATGGAGGATGATGGAGATGAGACTACGTTGGCATCCATGGACAAATTGGATCATTTGTGTGTCTTAGAGCCGAAGAATAGTTCTACTTAGATTATGTTTGGGTTTTTTAGTTTAATAATTAGATTAGATTATTGTGTTTGGGCTTGCTACTTTATTTTATGTTGGTCTTTATTTTATGTTTTGTATTAGGGCTTTGTTAGGATTATTATTTAAGTGACGTTGTTAGACTTTGTTAAGAAGAAGATTATTGATTTCATAAATAGTGAGTATTTATCTCTGTAGTAACTTTGACTTTGTAAATTGCAAATATGCCCAATAGTTGTACCCATTAATTAGTCTCACCCACCTCACCCTAAAAACACTCCCTCACCGCCTATTTACCCTTTTATCAGCAAACAACACACAACACACATTACCAATTTTGGTGAGCTATTCTGCCGGGCAATTCCGGCGACGGTGTGTCACCCAGTACCGACCATCCTCTCCCCGTGTTCCGACGTGAGTAATTCTTTGCTTTTTTATATTCTCCCAAATCTGTGTTTGTTATTTCGTATATCTAAAATGTGGCTGAATTGGAGAAATCTTGTATTTTGGTGTACGATTCATGTCGTTCATGATCTATGTAATTTCGTTTATAATTCATTGGTGTCGTGTATGTAATGGGCACCGTGCATTATTGTCATGTCGTTGATAATGCTATGTCGTTTATGATTTTTTTTTTGTCTAAAAAATGTACGATCATGTATGATAATGCTATGTTGTGTATCGTAATCGATTTGTGTGTCGTGTATGATATATTTGTTTGGTCGTGTATCACAATCGATGTAAGTAGTGTATGATACAAGTATCTGGTGTATGATACAAGTCTGTTGTGTATGATAAAAAATTTCGTGTATGATAGTGGCATGATACAAGTGTGTCGAGTATGATACAAGTTTTGTACAAGTAGATCGTGTATGACACAAGTATGTCGTGTATGACACAAGTATGTCCTGTATGACACAAGTATGTCGTGTAGACACATGTATGTCCTGTATGACACAAGTATGTCGTGTATGATACAAGTATGTTGTGCATGATAGATTATTTCCGTCGTGTATCAAAATTGATTTAGGTCGTGTATGAGACATGTATGTCCTGTGTGATTAATTGTTTGGTCGTGTATGATACATGTGAGTCGTTTTTGTTCAGTTACCCGTACTTGTCGTGTACGATTCTTTAAATGGTCGTGTATCATAAATGATTCCGATTGTGTATGATATAACTCATACATGATCTACAGCGAGGTTGATACACGACTAAAGATTTAAATCATGCACGACATACAAGACGAGTTATTATCATACACGACCATTTATTACACACGAAATTTAATCACACACGAAGTTTGATCCCTTTTGATAGATGACACACGACAATTATTTTCGTTTAGTGGTAGTTTTGTAATAATAAAGTGGTAATTTTAATGAGACTACACCTAAGAAAAGAATCATATAAATATAAGAAAAATAACAATTATAGACTGATATTACTATGTGGAAATATTAGTGGTAAAATTTATTTTCGAGAATGAAAAGTAGATAGGCACCCCTAGAGAACAATATTGTACGGTAGCTGAATATTTAGAAGTTACAGATGGGTTGGAAAAGGGTTGTCGTCCATTTCGAAGGACATTGGGTTAACCTTGACTACGTTGGCGGGGAGGAAGGGATGTTGTCAGTCCCGTCGGAGGGGATGTCATATTCGTCGCTGATGGAAAATGTGCAGTCAATTGTTCAAGTTAATGCGCTAACAGCTCTGTACATTCTGCACTCGCTTGATGGGAGCGGTAGTAGAGTTATGAAGTGGAAGATCAAGAATGATACTGACGTTAAATATTTGTTGGAGTCGAATGATGAGTCAGTATTGTTTATCACTCTTAAACCTAATCGGGGAATAGATGGTGCTTTCGACAATGCTGGAGGTTGCCACAATGTCATTGAATCATTCGGTTATTCACGATACAATGATGAACCATTCTTTAGTCAACAGTTTCGACCCGAAGGTGTTGATGATGTCGGGCCGAGCACACCACACGTAGATTGCTTCCGTGGTGACAGTCATGATTTTACTGTTAATTTAGGCGACCCCGATTGCTTCCGTGAACCCGTTGTAACTAATGAGCAGTACGTCGAGTTGCATGATGGTTATAGTAACATTGGTTTTGGGTTTGACCCCCGAAGAAAAAAGGTACAATCGTTTTCAGACTACTATGGTTTTAGGCGATGTACAAAGCAAGCGCAAACCGAGGATTTTGTTGACCCTTACAACTGACCGAATCCGATCCAAGAGAGAGAGCCGGAAACGAATTCCAATTCGGACGATGATGATTGTACTGAAGCTCCTTTCCACCGTGTTAAACATTGGCCATTTACTCCGACCAGTGTCGAGGAGCCTCTGAGTCAACAAGATTCAGCATCTGTTGGATCCTACATGGACCTAGCCGAAGGTTCTATCTACAGTTCAAAAGGTGAGCTGTCCGCAGCCGTTGGGATCTACAACCTTAAAAATTCTACCGAGTTTAGGGTGGATCGTTCATGCAAGACTCGTTATACTGCAATCTGCAAGATACATAGTTGTTCATTTACATTACACGCAGACGGGACAGGTGGAGTTTGGTGGATTTGGAAATTGATTGAGACGATTGTGTAGTGGACCTAAACTGTAGCCCGGCCCGTCCCGTTTCTGTGAAGGCTCTTGGTGCTTACTTTCAAAAGGACCTAATACGTGAGGGGTTAACACTAATTTCACGACAAATGATTGCCGAGTTGCGTAGGGACCATTCTGTACATGTTAGCTACGACTTGGCATTGAAGGCTAGGAATTTTGCTTATGCAGCGGTCCATGGAGATATTAAGGAGTCCTTTCGTGCGATCCCCGGATATGTACACATGATTGCAAAAACCAATCTTGGCACGAAAGCATTTTCTGAGTCAGATCCGCGGGGGAAGTTTAAGTATGTGTTCTACGCACTCGGGCCGTCAATATCCGAATTTGCATATTGTCGGCCCATTATTGTAGTCGATGGTACTCATCTTAAAGGATCATACAAGGGCATAGTGTTTGTTGCGGTTTCAAAGGACCCCAATGATAAGATTTTCCCCTTAGCCGTAGGCATCGGAGTGATCGAATCAGAGAAGTCGTGGTTTTGGTTTCTGAGCAAGCTGAAGGTTGCATACGGATGCCATCCTCAGCTCCCGATTGTGTCTGCGGACATCCAGGCATATGTGCTGCAATTAAGAAAGCTTTCCCCACAACGGCGCACGTCTTGTGCTATTATCATCTCCAGAAGAATTTAGCATCGTATGGCTGACAAGTTGCTTGATTTTTTGAAAAAGCAGCCTACGCTTACACAGAAGAAGAGTTCGACACCGCATTTACTGCTCTTAGTGTTGTAAGCCCTAGTGCACATACTACTCTGAAAGATAAAGGAACCGAGTGTTGGGCAAGATCACAGTGCCCCGTCAGGCGGTACGACATAATGAATTCAAATATTGTTGAGAGCTTCAACAGCCGCATCTTGCATGCGAGACACTTTCCCGTCTGTTCGGGGTTGGAGACGATCCGGGGGATTATTGCCCAATGGTTTGTTGACCGGAGAAATGTTGCCGATGGAATGTCTGGTCCATTAACAAACCATGCAGCAAATAAACTCTTGAAGAACGTTCAGCTTTGGGGAAGGTTTGCTGTAGAGCAAGTAGATGCTTGGATGTACAAGGTTGTTGTTGAGAAGCATATAATTTTCTTTAATCTGGCAAATAAGACGTGCACATGCAAGGTGTTTCAACATCATATGTTCCCCTGTCCTCATGCAACCGCTGCGATACGGTGAGTTTCCTCGTGTAATACTAATGTAAGGATAATTATTTTATTTTTATTTTAGTACACATAAAATAAAACTCGCCTATTTGCCGACGGGAACGTGAAGCATGACCTGCATACTTATGTACATGACTGTTATAAGGTGGATAGTCTTCGTAATATGGGGTCTGGTATGGTTTACCCGATACCGGATCCAAGCGAGTGAGATTTACCCGATGATGTGAAAAAGACTCCATGCAAGCCCCTGATAATCCAAGACTAGTTGGGCGGCCGAAAGAGAAGAGGCATCCATCTGGGGCCGAGTCTTCGACTAGACGAAAGCCACAGGTATGCGGTCGATGCAAGTTAGCCGGTCACAACGTTACTCGATGCAAATGCCCAAGTCCTTCGTCGAATGTTAGCGAAGCCGGTCAATCAGGCCCTCCGTCTAGGAAGGAGAGAAAGTGCAGTGTTTGCAAAAAAATGGATCACACTAGGCCCAGATGCCCAACTTATCTTGCATCGGCTCGTAGCAGCAAACGCTTGAATCTGAACGAACCTATTGTTGAATAGTGAAACGTAAGTCACTCGCTATCCGAGTTTTTGTCCTGTGGAAGTTTCATTTTGGCCTTTTTTCCTTAATCAATGCCAACTAAACCTTTACCTAATGGCAGGAGTTGGGTAATTGAAGATTGGACGGGATTGCCCCGAGGACCTTGGAAGAAGATCATTGATGATTTGTTATAAAGCTGAACTCGAATTATGTTGTGTTAAGACATTAGTGTTATAGTATATTGGTCAAAACATAATGCTTGATATGTTAAGTCGGATTTATTTATATATTTTGTTGTTTCCCGGTCATTGCTTCGTTGTTTGATTTTCTGTAGGTCGATAAGAGTATATGTTTGTTGCCCTTTATCTTACCTAAAGATTAAATCGGATACTATATGTTTATACACATCACTCATGTTATGTCCTCCACTAATTTTTTTTTGGTTATTTCGGTTTATACTTTTTAATTTTCTTTTTTTTTTTTTAGAGAAAGATGAGTGATGACGAGACCCCGTTCATAGATGGATCCATGCCATTCTTCGACATTGTGATAGGGAGAACCGAGGTGGCTCCACATTACTTTATGGTGAGGGATATAATTGAATAACTGACATGTCACTTATTAATCTTATATTCATTATTAGTATGTCCAATAAGTTTGTTCTACCAATTTTGGTAGAGGATTCCCAAGGAAGTCACAGAGAAACTACCGAAAGAGACTGGTGACTGCACACTTAAGTTTAAGAAGCAACCGTGGAGGGCTAAGTACTGCCGCGATCATGTTACACCGAAGTTTGATAAGGCCGGGTGAAGACAGCTCGTGGAGGGTAATAGGTTCCGGGCTGACGATGCCCTGGTGTTCTCAGTTGAGGACATGGGTCCAGGTTCTCTTATGTTTGAGGTGATGTACCTGAACCCTCCAAACCTGGAGTTGCAAGCTGGTATTGCTGAGCGACTAAGAGAGACCAGAGGTCCAAGTGGCATTTCTCCTTCGGATCCCCTTACCATCGATTAGATTGTAGGAATTTCCGAATTTCCCTAGGACCTTCTTGGTTGTCATAATTCAATATACACATTGATTACTCCTAAACATGCATCTATTAATTTAAATACAACACATAGGTGTTCTAGAGTTGACTTGAGAATTGTGCGCACAATGATTCGATGTTAGACTCCAGAATTAACCTTCTAGACTGTATCCCTGCTCGATCCTCAACGCCGGATGGACGACAAACTTTGAGAAATCCCAAGTGTGGGAACCAACACTGCCGCTACCGCCCTCTCACTCTCTCTTTTCTGCCCTGTGATTTTTACGTTGTTTTGTTATTTTTCACAGACTGAGAGTTATGTATTTAATACATAATAACAGAGTGTGGGTCTGGCCTTATAGTTTAATTCCCTATTGGGCTAGGAGCCTGATGGGCCAGTCTAGGGATCAAATACAAGAAATAAAGATGAGCCTAACTATGAATTAATTCTTTTATGTTCAGCCCAGAACATAATTAATTCATAAATATTAATTCATTCCACTAAAGAATTAATATTGACTTACCCCTTTATTTCCGAATTGAGTCGGGACTTGAATTAGACTTAATTAATCCCCGTATTTAAGATATCGAATATTCATTAATTAATTAAAGCCTCTGACAGCTTAAATTAATTAATTGCTTATTAATTCCTTATGTAGTACCACCCAACTTCATTATTGTACCTGAACTTAATCAACCTGCAGGGTTTAGTACAATAAACCTTTTGAGCTCCTTAAGGGGATATCATCATCCTAAACGGATACGGTTACATAAACACAAATTACCAGTTATCATATGCAAGCTGCTGTCACCCAAGATACAGAGTATAAAGAGTTAGCACTTAACTCTCACCCAAAGTAAATCAAAGTGACACACAGACGTGCACACATAACTGTAATCTTATTTAGGGTTCAGATTGCAGTAAGTCACCGAGATCTCTTGTTCTTCACTGAGGTCAGGCAGAAGAACTTATCTCACCAGATCCTATCAATACGTAAAGACGTACCAGTATAAGTAAATAGTCAAGATAAACTATTCGTACTTGATACTGCAGCCTATAACAACAACTCGTCTTCAAGTTGTCTCAGCTATGATATATATGTATATCTCATTAAGTTTAACTAATCATATTATCTACAACACACCATATGATCTACTTATAGAGAGAGATATAGGAAAAATATATAAAATAAAATTTATCAATTGGGTACTAGGGACTTACAAATAACGTTGGATCAATCAACCCAACACGACCTCCCCATTTCTTATGCACGGTGACACAGGCCAGGTAAGGTTTCGTATGCAGAAGACATAAGTAAGCCTGTATATGCTGCTTATACAAATAAATATGTTTATCATTTAACAATTTCATGCAATAATGGGACGTCAATAAGTATAATTACATAATGCGATAACTAAAAACTTACCTCAACAAATAGCTCTGAGTGGTGGTCCATCATGGCCCTAAACCACTACGCATCCACATATCGACCTATACCAATGTCCCTCCTATACAAAACAAGCATGCAATATTTACTGTATTAGGAAATGCTAAACTCAAATTGTGAAATTTAAATAACATCAATTTAGGTAAAAGTTGTCCTCACTGTGCGTCACGCTTGTTCCAGAAGGCTTCATACGTGCGCTCTGCAGCCTTCGGTGGCTTAATGTCGTCTACCTCGTAAGGAGTCTGTGCAACTTCCCCTTTATCCTCACACACTCAACCCTAGCCTCTGTCTGATGTTCTTCAACGATGACTCTCACCGGCTCAGCCACTGTTGAAACAACTGTGGAAGGCTGTGGGACGTCATCATGACAAACATCGGTACCCACCTGAGTGACTGGAGGCGTACCCCTACCCTCCAATATACTCATATCATCCTCTGTGGATTCCGAACCCAAATTATCGATAACTTCCCGAATTGCAGCTTCTACCAGATCAACATCCTCTGCGGATTTTCTCTCCAAATCAGGTACAAGATCCCGGGCCAATCTACGATCCTCGAGGACTAAGATCGGACTGTGGTGTATCTGTCCACGAACACTAGGCAATGACTTATCAATACCACTGCCTCCTGTATTCGTTCGTTGAGAGGGGACGATGATGTGATCACTCGATGACGTACGTAAATCATCACCGGGATTACCCTGCGTGTGAGGGGCATGTGCTTCATGGGATGGAACGCCATCATGCTCCGGCACACCACCCATGAAAGACGACAAGGTTTCATTGATTGGGAAGTTCTCCTTGTAAAAAATATCACGAACCAGAGTGGGGAGCTCGAACATGAACAAATCAATCTTCTCTTTTACATAACTCTTCAGCTCCTCAGCCTACGAGTCATAGTAAGAAGTAATTCTCTTCATCAACTCGGCATGCAAACAAGATAGATCAGTAATCCTACCCCTCGACGGTCCGGAGTCTGCTAGTCCCACACCACCCGTGGGGAAATCCGAACCACGCTGATGGCCACACTCGGGTAACTGTGAAGGCTCAACCTCACCACTGTGGTGATCCTGCGCTACGGACTCCTGGTGCAGAGGGTCATCCCCATCATCATTCATGCCCTCATTGGTTACCGGGGCTTCCTCCAGAACGGGTGGTAGTGGACGATATACCGGTAATATGGAGGGTCTACGGCGCTTGCTAGGTCGGTGGTCGACTACCCTATTTTGACGACCCAACACCCTTCGCCTGCACGACGGGTTCGATGCCTCTCCATCCTCCCTGATGCCCGAACCTCGTACACCTGTCATCCCCCCTACAGGTGCCTCCCTAGGCTGCTCCTGCGGTTCATCGTGCCTCTAACCCTGTCTTGGACTGCCCCGCCACTCCCTGTGTACGTATCGGGTGACACCCACATTTAGAACCTGATCCAAATGATGAGGATAGACCACGCTATCCTCCGCCGGTGTAGGAACGAAAGTCTCAAGACATTTCGTCTGCACGTAGCGAGTTGAAACATTTAAGCAACTACGTAGGTAAGAGCATTGAATTACAGAAACTAACCTTGTCATTGAAGAAATCTAAGAAATCACACCTCTGCCCGCCAAAAAATTTCCAACGAACACATCATGGCGACTGCGGGTGGGGAGGGGCTATAAGAGTACCAGCTATCAACGTAAATTTAGGGATAGCCTCGAACGCTTACATCTAACAAATCAAACAATGTAAGAAATGATAAATTTAATACATAATACCTTCACAAATAAAAAATATGTAAATTGAATGCATACAGTAAACGCCAACTCGAACCCGTGAAAGTGATACGATGGATATTTCCCCTTGGCAGCGAGCTCTGGCGGTAACTCCCGAGGAAGTTTGCTAAGGTAGTGCGCAAGCTTCTGAAATGTACACTTCCCCCAGGGGAAGGCTTCAAAGCGCTCCGGCTCATCAACAAGCGCCCGAACCTACTTATCCACGACGGCCTTTCGCCCGTCTGGGCACAACAGAATATAATACAATAGCAGCACCTTCGCCAGGATAACCACGTTAGCCTAATTGCCCCTGAATGACCTTCCAACAAACTATTTCCTAAGCTCGTCCAGCGTGTGCGCACCCGTCGGACGTATAATGGTGTTGTAGAAACCATTGTCCGCAAGGGCCGGGGCATTTTCAGGGTCGAAATCACTATCCCCAAACCTCAGACCGGTCACAAGTGCATACTCATGGCGCGAAAATCTTATGTCCCGTGTCCATATTCGAAACCAAAATTCAAAATCTTAGGCAGCCGGCTTTAGCACCTCCCTCAGCAATAAGGAGTGTACTCCAGCCTGAGGAAAAGACGGAGAGATCTAATAATCCAGTAGGTGCCCAAAACAGCTACACCGGAAGGTTTCGAGTGCCCCGCCGCCACCCAGTTCAAGTTCTATGTTGATCTCTTCAAATATCTTGAAACGAACATAACTAATAACAATAGCCTTCTGGTTCCGTAGATTGGGCCTTTTCCAGGGCCACATAACCTACATAAACAAAACAAAAACATCGGATTTTTAAAATTTCGTGTATGATATAGTGTCATGTGGTAATGTATGTCGTGTATGATATGGTTAGGAGTTATGGGTTTTATTTTGTTTATCATTTATTAGGTCGTGTATCGTTTATTTGGTCGTGTATCACACAAGGCAGTATATCAAACTAGGTCGTGCATCATGCTTGATCGAATATCTAATTTGGTCGTGTATAATTTATTGGTGTGTATCATACTTGATCGTGTATCATATTCAATCATGTATCACACATGTCGTGTATCATATTAGGTCGTGCATCATACTTGGTCGTGTGTCATATAAGTCGTATATCATACAAAATTGAGGTTGTGTATCATATCAGTCGTGTGTCATACAAAACTGAGGTCGTGTATCATACAAAACTGAGGTCGTGTGTCATACAAAACTCAAGTCGTGTATCATATCAGTCGTGTGTCATACAAAACTGAGGTCGTGTGTCATATAAAACTGAGGTCGCGTGTCATATAAAACTGAAGTCGTGTGTCATGCAAAACTTAAGTGGTGTGTCAAACAAAAACGGAAGTCGTGTGTCATACAAAACAGAATTCGTGTGTCACTTTTACTGGTCGTGTATCATTACAATAGGTCGTGTCATACAATTACATACAAATTCAGCCCTATCCGTACATCGTCTTCTCCCCAATTTCAACTTCTAACCCTAAAAAACATAATTTACAGAGCAACAATGGATTATTTATTTATAAAATTAATGATTGAACTTTTCTAACCTCCTCTGGTGCCCGTGACTGTTCAGTTCCAGGCGGCGCGGCGTGCTCAGCGGGGGGTGGGAGGGAATACGAAGCTTCACTTACGCTGCCAGTGAGGGCAATACTTCCAGTGGTGGTCTCCGACGGATTTTCCATTTATCATACACGAAATTGTTCAGAACAAAATGATACACGAGGCTTCAGAAAATGACAAAAGATATTCAAAAGGAAAAAATGGTTGTGAGTCAGAGCTGTGGTCTTTAACCGGATTGTCCCATAATTTTAATTTAAAATGACGTGACGATTACTTTTGCAATATCAAAGTTAAAGTGCCAAAATAATTTTTACTTCTTTCTGACCGAGCACAGTGGCCCATTCCCACACTTCTTTAAAAGTGTCCTGTAAATTTCTGACTTTTTGCATGTATTGTTCCTTCAGCAGCAATAACAAGTAGCCAACTGCTGAGATGTCATTTCTTTGAGATGTGGCATCAAAGAGTTGTTTAGATAAAAGAGTTGGGTTAGTGACAAATTTGTCCCCTTCCCCTCCCCACTAAAATAGGGAAATATGAAGATGGTGAATGAGATGGCGGGCCCAGACAAAAATGTAAACCCAGAATCTTCGCATTGTGTTGGGGGCCTTCAAGCCTCCAATAAATCTTTGTTTTGACTGCATATCTGCTCCAGCCATCTCTCTCTCTCTCTCTCGCTAATAAATAGACAGAAAATAAATACATAAAATAAAACTTGGTCTCACCTTACGGCTAACCGACAAGACCATGCATAATTAATTCCCACCGTCCTTTATTTGCGATTATCAATTCTCTCTAATCTAATATACATATTCTTTCTTTGCTTTGTATGTATGCATTCCATTCCTACTCAACCAACATTAACATTACATTATGCCCCCTCTATCACTCATGTTTCATAAACATACCTTTATAATTGTTTTTATATAAATTAAGAAACTAAAGTTAATGTAGTTTAAAAATATTAAATTTTAATTATATTTTTCTTTTATGCACCTATATATATTATTTATTGCTCAAAGATAATGTACTTAGATGGTGCCAAAAATTATCAAGACAAATTATTTAATTAATTTTAAATATATAACAAAAAATTAGACAGCTGGAATAGTATTAAAAAAACAAGCCTATTTTTATAAGATAGGTGGAATAGTATTATTCCCTAAAAAGAAAAATAAACATTAACATTATACTACATCCGTCCCATTCTAACTTTCCTACTTTCCTTTTTTGTTTATCCCAACTTAACTTTCCAACCCATAAATGACAAACTTCTCTCACAATCTCTACCCTCAAAATCTTCACCCTCAATCTGCACCTTTAAAAAAGTCAAAGATTTCACAAAATCTATTTTTTCTTAACCTCCGTGCCCTGTCAAAGTAGGAAACTTAAGCCGGGACGGAAGGAGTACTAGTTAGTGTTCATAATTAACTGATACCAATTTTGACGGTAAACAGATGATAATCTTTCTGTGTATATTAAAATTGCATAGGATATAATTTAAGAAAGCTAATCTTTTTGTTGGTGTCATTTGGTTGAGGCGATGATGATTCTCAACACACATATTGTAGATGACAAAATGAATATGTATGGTATAAACATCTCCACGCAATACAATTTAAGGCATACCTTATACCAAACAAAAAATGACCCATATTTGAGTATTATATTATTATACTAGATCGTGAATGTAGGTAGGGGAGTGGAACCATAGAAATCATTAAAACATGTCTACAATTATATTTATTAATATGAAAAGGAAAGAAACATACACAGCAAGCAATTAATTTTGTTTTCTGCGACGTGTCAATTTAAAAGATCTCAAAATCCGTATATTTTGTACAGAATATCTAGTTAATTTAAGTCATATATTCCTTCAAATTGAGGTCATTTTGGTCACAAATTCTCAGCATGAATATGCATGTTACATTATGGTGTTTTGTTTTGCATTTAGTTTACTATGTTCACCAAATAACTCATTTATGAGATGATGTAACTAATTAACAGGAGAAATCATATATCATCTAATAACTATAGCCGTTTCCGCTAAATATCCCGTAACTTTTCGCTTTTTCAATTTCGTCTCATACGTTTTGAGATCATTAAATTTTAGTACTAAAATTTCAATTTTTGCCAGAAAATGCACGTGCCGGCCGAAAATTGGGGTTTTTGCCAATGTGACTTCGTATTTATATCCCAAAGTTTCTACTTTGTTAATTTAGTCTCGTACCTCTTTAATTTGTCCAATTTCATTCCCAAAGTTCAAATTTTTGCCGGTGAAATCACGTGTCGGTCATGTGCCGATCAAAATTGAATTTTTGTCTTAGGTGGCATCGGAATTCTAAGGTGGAATTTATTTATTAGTTTTCTTACTTTAAAATAATATTTCACATCATATTTTTATTGGCAAATCATAAATTCATTCTCAAAAATAAATATTTAAATCAAATTAAAATGTTTCATATATATATTCTCAAGAAAATGTATTAGAAATAAAACATTATATTGTTCATCATCTTCTCCAAAAGAAATCTGTAAAAATGTGTTTATCATCTTCTTCCTTGTGCAGTTTTTCAACCCCTCAACCACGACACTCTGCATCTTCAACATCATAGCCGGAAAATCAATTTCCATAGCCCGAGTTTCACTCGGGCCAAACTCCATGGAAGATAAAAATGCCCACATTCCGATAGATAGTTCCCCTTACGGATGAAACAGTCTTGTGGGTCATGATAGAGGAAACCACAACCATCGGGGATGGGGGGTGCTGATATCGAATGGCTGCGCGGAGTAGTGGCGGCTATTGGATCTAGTTTTCCACAAAAATAAATGTTGAATGTACGTGAAGAAGATGAACAGATCAAAGATTGGGACATGATAAACCCATTTTTAATGAGATACCTAACTGCATCCTTTCAGTTGAAGAATTTAAGTATTTCTATTGTAGTTGAATGCATTTCTCCTATAATATTCATAATTCATTTTATTAGTTTCTCCAACTTAGAGTTGCATGTTCATAATCGTCGAAATCCTATAAGCCTTTTTCACTTTTGCGTTGATGAATTTTGATTGTGAATTTTGAAGGTGAACTATTCCGAAGATAAATTTTGATGACCAAATTTTACATATTTTCTTTTAGTTATTTTGTACTTTCTCTGTCCCGAATGAACTTGCACTAGCAAGTGGGCACACATATTAAGAAAAATTATTTTTTGGGTTTAGTTATGTTGACTTTTCAAACCTATTTTTTGCTTTATTTGGTAAATAATGGTCTATTGTGGGGTAGAATTAATATGATTTTTTCCTTTTTAAGAAAGTGTGCAAATTGCTTGGGACCGACCGAAATAGAAAGTGTGCAAGTTCATTCGGGACGAAGGAAGTACAATATAAAAAATAAAAAAATGATCCGACTATCCAACTCGGAATTTCGATGACACGTAGCAAAAATCCTCAATTTTGATCGACACGTGACCGACACGTGAGTTTTTGGGCAAAAAATTGATTCTGGGATTGAAATTGGATAAATTTAAGAGATACGAGACTAAATTAAAAAAATAGAAAGTTTGGGATATAAATCCGGTGCCACGTGGGTAAAAGTCCCAATTTTTTGCAGGCACGTGCATTTCCCGGTGAAAAATTATATTTTGGGACGAAAATTGGATAATCTCAAAACGTGTGGGACAAAATTGAAAAGCAAAAAGCTACGGGACTCTTAGAGGCAGTGGCTATAGTTATGAGTCGATATATGAATTTTTCCCCTAATTAACATGTGTTCTACATTGAATTTAGTGTACCTGTAGATGAAAAACCTAGAGTAATGTAGGCAGCGGGCAAAATCTCAGGTATGTGCAATGTGGACAGCGGGCAAAATCTATCACTATTTATGTTAAAAGTTATTGTTTGTTATGAGGATCTGTATTACCTTTCAGCATGAAATCTTTCTTTAGAACAAATAATATCTTTTAGCATAGACACTAATACTTTTCAACATATAACGATTTAAACACTAATAGATTTTCATATAAATGTCCCGTGATCCAGATTGTACAAATCTAATATTCGTATAATTAATGTACAAGAGAACTACCCAAATGTTTAGGTGCCTTATCCAGCAGTTGACATCCCTTCTCATTTAATAAAGATTGCATTGTTTTTAGCTAGGATTATATCTTTTTTTTCTTCTCTTTTTTTGAAGTATCTAGTATTTGAAAAATGGACTCATAAACAGTCGCCTAATTAGATCCAATTATGTCGGTCTTTTTCTATGCTATCTATTTAAATTTATATACTTGAGTATTGTTCAAGTGGATCTCCACCATACATATGATATAGAGTTATAAGATTAAAAAAAATAAACAAAACATGATCTTAGATCTACACCATCCCATTTGGATAGTACTCAAGTGGATAGGAAAAAAAATATAAAAAAGAAAACCAGCTCTTTGATAGCAGCAAAAACGGACACTAATTTTTCCAGTTGACAAAATTGAACTCTAATTTTTCAATTTCCGAACATTGAAGACAGTTCATTCAATTTCAGGCTCTTAAAAATAATTATTGTCCTCAATCTGTGAAAATTAATTAAAAAGTCAGTATTCCATTTTGCGGACCCAAAAAAGGTAGTGTATGTTTTAGCTGCTACCAAGGAACTAATGTCATGTTTTTACAATTCTTCAATGGTATAAAGGAAGCTTCTGGAACATGATTTTCTTCCCAAATCAACCAAGATTCTCAAGACGCACATATCACACAATAATAGGGATTTGATATGATCAATTCTTCTATTGTAATTCTTGTAACGATTTAAACTCTTCTAAACAAAGCAAATGAGAATCAATCCATTATTCCAGCTATATCTGCTACTCTTGTATGATATCATACGCCATTCTCTAGCGAGTTTTTTTTTCCGATCCTTTGCTTCCATTTCCAGTAAAAGATGACGACCTAACCTTGTACGTCATCAACGGCCTCAATCAAGATTATCGTGATATTGTTAGTTCGGTGTATACTTGAGAAACTCTGTACCGTTTTGAAGAGCTTCAAGATCGCCTAATAGAGCATGAACTCTACCTCAAACAATTGGCCACCACATCCAACCTTGTTGCAACGGCGAATGCCGCCACCTCTGGTTCTTCGAGCAATCGGCAGCCGTCGGAAGCCCTATGGTGGTGGACGCTAGCAGTCGTTACATCACCATGGTGGTAGCCATGGTGGAAATTACAGTCGTGGTGGCACTAACAATGGAGGTGGTCGCGGAAACAATCATTGTTCCCATCATCAGTCCACTCCCTCTCCTATTGTCTGTCAACTTTGTGGAATTAAAGGGCATACTGCCCTTTACTGCCGTCAACCCCCTCCATCATCAAACGTGGCACACTCTTCTACACACTATTATTTACCACAATCATAGTTTATGGACACTGGTGCATCTCATCACCTAACCAATGATCTAGGAAACAAAGTAAATTCAGTCTAAATATGTCGGGACCGACAAAATTCAAATCGATGATGGTACCAGACTCTCGATAATTCATACTGGTATATCTCGCATTAATACATCCTCTCGTTTGTTTGTATTGTTTAATATTTTATGTGTGCCCAGTGCTGCAAAAAATCTTGTTTCGTATCATCAATTTACTAGGGCCAACAACATGTCATTGGAATTCTATTTTGATTATTTCCTAATTAAGGATCCATGCACGAGGACCGCTCTGGCCCGTGGGGCGCGTAAGTAAAGTGTCTATCACATGCAGCCTCCTCGAGCTCTGGCATAAAAAGAGGCTGCTATTGGTGTGCGTACTCCTTTCCAGCACAGGCATGCTCGTCTTGGTCATCCTTCAAGAGGGACCAGCTCATTTATTTTATCACATTTTCGTTTACCTGTTGTCAAGTCTTCCAGTGTTTTATCCGATGATTATTTTCTTGTAGTGTGAGCAAGGCTCATCAACTACCTTTTGGGGACTTTTCTTTTACTGCTACTTGTATGCTGATGCTTGGGGTGTAGATATCAGTTCAATATCATCAAGTGATCATAGATTGTTGTAGAGGGTTTGAGGAGTCCAGAACCGGGTTTAGTATGTGGAGAACCGGGCTAGAAAATCAGGTTTTAGCCAGATCAGTTACAAGGTCTAAAAGGAAACCGGAGTCAAGGCAGTTATAACTGTCATTTGCAACGGATCAAAACCGTTGTTGAAAGCCCGCTGAACAGTTTTGTGCAGTTGAGAACAGAATTGGTTACAACTGCTTCTACTTCCTGATTCGAGCTCCGTCTTTTATATACATTGAAACCACTTGAAAATGCGAGTTGATTCACGTTACTTTCCCTCTGTAAATATTACTCAATCAATAGAATTAGATAGCTAGGGTTCTTGAGCTCAATTCGGTCTATGAATTGGGGGTTTCTAGTTTTCTGGATTAATTCTTGTAATTGATTGATAAGTGGAGTGAATTGAGGTGTATGGAACCTTCGTGGATGTAGATCACATTGATCGAACCACGTAAAATCCTTGTGTTCTTCATTTTCTATTTTTGTTCTGTGTTCGGTTTCATGTGGCCGAATTCCTTGTTGTTTTTCATCTTCTTCCTGGTTTGAGTGTTATTTGTGTGTGTGATAAGAGTTAATTCCTAACAAGTGGCGCCGTCTGTGGGAAACTTGGGCACACACTAGAAGAGGTAAGAAGAATGGCTGGAGTTAAGATGGATGTGGAGAAGTTTTCAGGTAAGAATGATTTCTCACTTTGGAAAATCAAGATGAATGTTGTATTGGTTCAAAATGGTTTAGACTCTGCACTTCTTCCTGTTGATCAATGGTCTGATGCTGAGAAACTAAAGTTTTCAGAAGTGGATAAGAAGGCTCTGAGCCTGATATTTCTGTGTTTGGGTGATAAACCCCTGAGGAAGATATCAAGGTGCAAGAATGCAGTAGAGGCATGGGGAAAATTGGAAGAACTTTATCAATCAAAGTCAATATCAAACAAATTATTTCTGAAGCAGAAATTGATGTCTTTCAAGATTACTGATGATAAGGCCGTTTCTAATCAACTTGATGAATTTGTCAAGATGATTGAAGAACTAGAAGACCTGGGTGTGAACTTGGAGGATGATGACAAGGCTTTGATGGTGTTGAATGTTCTTCCAAATTCCATGGAAAGCTTTAAAGATGCATTGATGTTTGGGAGGGATGGAAAAGTCAGTTATGAGTCTATCCTCTCAGCTTTGAAGACAAAGTGTTTTCAAAATCAGGGAGATAAGGGCTCTACTCAGGCTGGAGAAGGCTTGAACATAAAGTTCAAAAAGAACTATCAAAAGAAGAAGTTCCAGGGATCCAAGGATAATAAGTCTGGAACTCAGAATTCAAAGAAGAATGGAGACTGGGTTGAAAATAGAAAATGTTTTAAGTGTAAGCAAACTGGACATTTGAAGAAGGATTGCCCACAAAAGAAGAAGAAGCAGGAAAATCAAAGCGCAGAAGTGGTTGTGACTGAACATCAAGATGATGCCCCTGAAGTGTTAAACATCATAGATACAAGGATGGAAAAGGAATGGGTTCTTGATATAGGTTGTTCATTCCACATGTGCCCAAATGAATCCTGGTTCAAAGACTTAAAGAAAGAAGATGGTGGGTTTTGTGTACTACTGGGAAATGACCACTCCTGCAGAGTTAAAGGCACAGGATCAATTCAGATTAAGATGCATGATGGAGTCATCAGAACCATTTCAAAGGTGAGGTATGTTCCTGGTCTTAAGAGAAACCTTCTATCTCTTGGTTCTCTTATGGCAAATGGCTGTCAGTTTAACTCCATAGATGGGTATCTCCATATCACTAAACACAACAAGCTGGTAATCAAGGGAAGGCAACATAATGGCCTGTTTATCCTGATTGGTTCCCCTGTGATAGGTTGTGTTGAATCTGTGATAAGTAGAGGGGATTTTATGAAGTGGCATAAAAGACTGGGTCATATTGGAGAGAGAGTGTTGAAGGAGCTGTCCAAGAGGGGTATAATTGGTGAAATAGGAAATCAAACACTTGAGTTTTGTGATAAATGTGCTTTAGGAAAGGCCAAGAAGCTGCCTTATGCTAAAGGGATACATTCTACTCAAGAACCACTTGATTATGTACATTCTGACATATGGGGGCCTTTAAGGACAGAGACACATGAAGGAGGAAGGTATTTCATGTCCATCATTGATGATTACAGTAGGAAAATATGGGTATATGTATTAAGGAACAAGAGTAATGCACTCCTTAAGTTTAAAACATGGTTGAGCCAGATGGAGAACCTAAGAGGGAAGAAATTGAAACATCTTAGGACTGATAATGGTCTGGAATATCTATCTACTGAGTTCACAAGTTTTTGTGAAGATAAGGGCATCACAAGGCACAAAACTGTCCCAATGAACCCTTAACAAAATGGTGTTGCTAAAAGGTTTAACAGGACTGTTCTTGAGAGAGTTAGACGTATGCTGATTGATGCTGGATTACCCAGATCCTTCTGGGGAGAAACACTGAACACGGCATGTTATTTGATAAATAGATCACCATCATCAACTCTAGGATTTAAGACTCCAGAAGAAGTTTGGAGTGGAAAGGTACCACACTAGGATGACTTGAGAGTGTTTGGTTGTCTGGCTTATGCTCATATCAGGCAAGACAAACTTGATGCAAGGGCACAGAGGTGTGTATTCTTAGGATACCCTGAGGGCATAAAAGGCTACAGGTTATGGTGTTTAGAACAGGGAAACCAGAAACTCTTGATAAGTAGAGATGTGAGATTCAATGAGGCTATGATGGGATACAACTCTACTGGGAGTCAAGAAGAGGCTGATGGTGCTATAGAATCAGAAAGAATTTCCATTCAGGTGGAGTCTACTGATGAAGAGAAGTCATCAGAGAAAAATGTTCAAACTCAACCAGGAAATGACAGCTCATCAGAAGAAGATGAAGATCAACCTGAGATTTCAATTCTCAGAACTTATAGCATTGGTAGAGATAGACCAAGAAGGCAAATCCACAGGCCTGATTTCTATGGACAAGCTGGGAGTGTTTACTATTCATTGAGTGTAGCAGAGGACCTGGAGTTTCAAGAGCCAAGCAGTTTCAAGGAAGCAATCAACTGCAGTGAAAGTGAGCACTGGATAGGGGCCATGATGGAAGAAATGGAATCTCTGGAGAGAAACCAAACCTGGAAACTTGTAGACAAGCCAAAAGGGCAGAAGTTAGTCAGCTCAAAGTGGATATACAAGTAGAAGGTGGAGGCTGGAAAGGCTGATAGAATCAGATACAAGGCAAGGCTTGTGGCAAGGGGCTTTACACAAAGAGAAGGCATTGATTATAATGAGGTATTCTCTCCTGTTGTGAAGCATTGCTCTATTAGGTTACTGTTATCAAAGGTTACACAAGAAGACATGGAACTACATCAGTTAGATGTTAAGACAGCATTCCTGCATGGTGATCTCATTGAAAGAATATACATGAAGCAACCTGAGGGCTTTGTGATTCCAGGAAATGAAGAGAAAGTCTATTTTCTCAGGAAATCACTTTATGGCTTGAAGCAGAGTCCAAGGCAGTGGAACAAGAAGTTCAATGAGTTCATGATCAATGAAGGTTTCATAAGAAGCTTGTATGATAGCTGTGTATACTTTAATAAGGGTTCAAGGCTTGAACAAGTGTTTCTGTTATTGTATGTGGATGACATGCTCATTGCCAGTAAGAGTATGGACAAAATACAACAGTTAAAGGGAAGATTGAGCTCAGAATTTGACATGAAGGATCTTGGAAAAGCAAGGAAGATTCTGGGGATGGATATCATTAGAAGAAGGAAGTCTAGAACACTTTGGCTCTCACAGAAGCAGTATTTGCAGAAGATTGTGGAGAGATTCCACATGCATGAGTCAGGGCCACTAAGTATTCCAGTTAATCAAAAACCAAGCTATCCAAAGAACAATGTCCAAAGACAGAAGCAGAGGAGATTCACATGAAGAATGTTCCATATGCCAGTGGTGTTGGCAGTTTGATGTATGGAATGATATGCAGAGGCTTGGCCTATAGTGTTTCTCTGGTAAGCAGGTACATGTCAAATCCAGGAGAGGCTCATTGGGAAGCTTTAAAACAGGTCTTGAGATATTTGAAAGGCTCAGTCAGTGTAGGTCTGAAGTTTAAGAAACAAGAAGCTGGTGTTGTACCTCTTGTTGGGTATGCTGATGCAGATTTTGCTGGGAACCTAGATACAAGGAGATCTGTTACAGGCTATGTTTTTACTTTGTATGGAACGGCTATAAGCTGGAGAAGTGTGCAACAACCTGTGGCTGCTTTGTCAACAACTGAGGCAGAATACATTGCCTTAACTGAGGCAATCAAGGAAGCTTTGTGGCTCAAGGGAATTCTTAAAGACTTAGGGATCAGACAAGATTTTGTTACCATTCAGTATGATAACCAGAGTGCACTTCACTTGGTAAAAAAACAAGTTTTTCATGAGAGGTCTAAGCATATTGATGTTAGACTTCACTTTGCAAGAGATGTGATTGAAGCAGGATCTGTAGAGGTAAAGAAGGTTCATACTATGGACAATGCAGCTGATTTTCTAACCAAGCAAATCCTGGGAGTAAGATGATCCATTGCTCAAGCCTGATAAGGCTTGAACAGTGTGATTAAACCTGGAAGACAAGACAGAATGAGGTGATGAAATACACTTGAGTTCATTGAGGTGGAGATTTGTAGATATCAGTTCAATATCATCAGGTGATCATAGATTGTAGTAGAGGGTTTGAGGAGTCTAGAACCAGGTTTAGTATGTGGAGAACCGGGCTAGAAAATTGGGTTTTAGCCAGATCAGTTACAAGGTCTAAAAGGAAACCGGAGTCAAGGCAGTTATAACTGTCATTTGCAACGGATCAAAACCGTTGCATGTAAAACCGTTGTTGAAAGCCCGCTGAACAGTTTTGTGCAGTTGAGAACAGAATTGGTTACAACTGCTTCTACTTCTTCGAGCTCCGTCCTTTATATACACTGAAACCACTTGAAGATGCGAGTTGATTCACATTACTTTCCCTCTGTAAACATTACTCAATCAATAGAATTAGATAGCTAGGGTTCTTGAGCTCAATTCGGTCTGTGAATTGGGGATTTCTAGTTTTCTGGATTAATTCTTGTAATTGATTGATAAGTGAAGTGAATTGAGGTGTATGGGACCTCCGTGGATGTAGATCACATTGATCGAACCACGTAAAATCCTTGTGTTCTTCATTTTCTATTTATGTTCTATGTTCGGTTTCATGTGGCCGAATTCCTTGTTGTTTTTCATCTTCTTCCTGGTTTGAATGTTATTTGTGTGTGTGATAAGAGTTAATTCCTAACATGGGGCCTTGTGCTTACTTTATCTGTTGATGGATATTGCGATTTTTTACTTATTGTTGATCTATTTAGTATATATGGTGGGTATATACTTTGACTGCGAAATCTCAGGTTCCCGCAATTTTGGGCCAATTTCGGAGACTTAATGAAAAGCAATTTTATACTTCTATCAAAAACTTCTACACCGATAATGGTGGTGAATTCTTAGCTCTTAAGCCCTATCTTATAGCTAGTATAAATTGGCTCACAACTGCTTCGCACACTCCGCAACAAAATGGGATTTCTGAATGCTGTAATCGTCACATCTTGGAGATTAATCGGGCTTTACTCCATCATGCCCATCTTCCCGCCACATTTTGGGCTTTTACAGTTATCTCATCAATCGCACACCCACTCCAAATCTCACTAATGCAAGTCCATTTGAAATTCACTTCAAAAGGTCCCCTAACTATCTTAAATTATGCATTTTTGTCAATATATGTTTTCCTTGGCTCAGCCAGTATAAAATCGGCAAGCTGAATTTGGTTATTACACAAGTCAAAGTGCTTATAGGTGCTTTGATCCAGAATCTAGATGAATTAAAGGGTCGCGGCATGTCAGGTTCTTCAAATTCTCCTTTTGGGCATTCAATACGCCCTCAGCGACCACCTTGGAGACTCTCATTGTCTCTCCTCCTTATGACTCACCGCCATTATTGTCGTTGCCACTCCATGCAACTTCACCGCCTCATGCAGCTTCACCTCTTTCCACGACAACACCTCATGCACATCCACCAACTTCTGTCATCTCACCTTAGGCACCGTCCACATCTCATGCAGGCCCCTCAACATCATCCCCTTCTGACTCGACACAAGTTCCCTCATTCCCTAATCCTGCTCTGCCCTCACCATTACATCGCACTCACTCAATGCGCACTCGCGCCTAAAATAATATTTTCAAGCCAAAAAGACACTTCTCCTCACCCAAACATCCTCTTTCGGACAATGCCGAACCGACTTGTGTTTCTCAAGCCATCTCCAGTCCTTGTTGGTTTCAAGTAATAGCTGATGAGTTCACTGCCCTTCAACGACACGGTACATGGAGTCTTGTCTTATCGTCTTCTCATGGCAACATTGTTGGGTGTAAGTGGGTATTCCGTGTTAAATGCAAACCTGATGGCACATTTATTGATATAAGGCCTGGTTGGTTTCCAAGGATTCCATCAGTGCCCTAGCACTGGTTACCAAGAGACTTTCAGTCCTGTGGTAAAACTAGTTACCATTTGCACTATTCTTACTCTTGCACTGTTCGAGAATTGGCCCTTAAAGCAACTCGACATCAGTAATGCTTTCCTCCACGACCATCTTAAGGTCCCCGTGTATATATCACAACCTCATGGTTTTTTGAATTCTATGCACCCTAAGCATGTTTGTCTTCTTTAGAAATCTTTATATGGCTTACGACAGGCTCCTCGCAAATGGTATAATACCTTAATCTCTGCTTTGTTGTCTTTTGGCTTTACTCAATCTCAGGTAGATCACTCCCTATTTATATACAATAATGCCACTATTAGTATATTGGTTCTTTTCTATGTCGATAATTTAATTATCACAAGTTCAAGTGCTAGTCATGTTGTCTGCTTAGTCTCTCACTTGCAGTGCAAATTTGCGGTCAAAGATCTTGGCAAGTTATCTTTCTTTCTTGGAATCGAGGTGGCTTGTTGCAAGGAGGGTCTTTTTCTCTCCCAACACAAGTATATTGTAGACCATCTGCAATGAAATCTCATGGATGGCACTAAATCGGTTCGAACGCCAAGCAATCCCAAAAGCACTTCCGTCACTTCCTCGGTTGATCCTACTGAGTACCACAGTGTTATAGGTGGTATGTAATACTTTTTTCCTACCCAGCCTTATATCTACTTCGCTGACCATCTAGCCCAATGTATAGCCTCACCCTCCGACGCGGACTGGTGTGGGGTAAAGTGCCTCTTCCGATACTTGAAAGGCACTCTTCACCATGGTCTTCTTCTTCATCGGCCAGCTCATCTTCGTCTTACAGCCTATTCGGATTCAGACTGACGGTGACCCCAGGGATTGCAAATCCACTTCGTCATGCATTATCTTTCTTAGTGAAAATCCCATCTCATGGCGCTCTCACAAGCATTCCGATGTTGCACGATCATTCGCTAAAGCTGAGTATAGGGCGCTTGCTTCAGCTGCCTCCGAGGTTGGTTTGATAGTTAATCTTTTTAGTGAACTTTGCATTCCGATTCGTACAACCCCACGTCTTCTTTGTGATCATATGAGTGCCACTCGGTTGGCACTTCATCTGATCCAGCATTCCCACATGAAACACATTGCTATCGACTTCACTTTGTTCGTGATCTTTCTACCAAGGGCATCCTAAATGTCTCCTAGTATCAGCACACTTGATCAGTTGGCGGATCTTCTCACAAAATCTTTCTCGCGCTCACGCTTTGAACTTCTCCGTAGCTGATGGAACGTCCATTTTGTGGGGGCGTATAAAGGAAGCTTCTAGAACATGATCTTCTTCCCAAATCAACCAAGATTCTCAAGATACACATATCACACAATTATAGGGATTTGATATGATCTATTCTTCTGTTATAATTCTTGTATTAGTACAAACTCTTGTAACCAAAGTAAATGAGAATCAATACATTATTTTCAACTCTATCTGCTACTCTTATACATGATTGGTGTGTAAAATATGTAAATTTGGTTATATTCTTCACATCAGCACCAAATATCAAAAGGCCCATATTTGAGCTGTCACATACACAATAGCCTAAAAATTTATTGGAAAATTCAGGTTTGACTTTTTCCTCAATGTCTAAATATTTATAAGTTAGTGTCCAAATATTTCGGCCCTAAAAATTAGGGTCATTTTTTGCCACTACAAAATTGTTACGGTCATTTTTTACGTTTTTCCAATAGCTAGCCTAGTATTTACCAATTAGATCTATAAAAACTTATGATTACATAATTTTCGGGATGAATTCTATGTTATCCTATAAGACAGTGGTGTAAGGAGGGAAATGGTGGTGCCTGTTGCAGCTCCATTTGATAGGCTGCAAAGGGTTGTTTGTGGGGGTGGAGCGAGACATGGTCGACGTAGCTGGCTGCGGAGGGCATTGGGAGGGGATCGGGTTCAGGCTGTCCGAGCAAATGTTGTTGTGCTAATCCGAATGACGAGATCGAAGCGTCCCATGGATGCAGATGATGAAGAAGCTATTTTAAGCAAAAAATGAAGTCAGATTCTTTAGCAATGGTTTCGTGTGAAGATTGGGCGGTGACTGTGAATCCTAGCACTGCCGCTCCCAATGAGTTATGTTATTTGGAGTGCGCGAGGGCTTGGGAATCGACATGCATTCTCGAATCTCCGTTAGCTGATAGCTGATAAAGATCCTCTTGTTTTATTTATGAGTCGAAATTATCTAAGTTTGTTTGTTATAATTTTTTAATTCTATTTCATTTTGATAGGATGTTTTCCGTAGACCCGGTCGGTCGTATGGTGGATTGGTGGTTTTTTGGAAGAATAATATTACTGTTGATGTTTTTTCTTACTCCAAGGGCCATGTTGACTATCGAATTTCTTTTTTGGATTTTTGTTGGTGATTTAATGGTTTTTATGGTAATCCTAGTACTCAATTACGGGATCGATCTTGGCTTTTATAACGGAGATTTTTCAATATGGATAAATTGCGTGATTTTCCATGGGTGATATGAGGTGATTTTAATGAGATACTATATGATTCTGAACAATATGGCGGCTCTTTGCATTCTGTTTCTCAGATGAATCGATTTAGTAGTGTTTTGAATGATATTGAGGTCCAAGATTTGGGATACGCTGGTGATTTGTTTACATGGTTATGTCAACAAAATGATGGCACTTTAATTTTGAAGAGGCTTGATAGATTAGTGACATCTTTTTCTTGGCGTAATCTTTTTCCCATGGCTACCGTGACTTATTTTGATTTCTACGGTTCTGATCATAGACCCATTTGCCTTACATTCAATAATGTTAATTTGACATCTTTGATTCGTTGGCAGGATCGATTTTTATTTGAGCATAAGTGGTATTTGGAGGATGATTTTATGGACATGGTTGCAAATTTCTGGGGTCAATTTCCATTTGATGTATCATTGGATACAAAATTGTTAAGGTTACAAAAATTTCTTCGAGGGTAGGCGGCCAATAGGTTTGGGTTACGGAAATGTGAAATTCGATAGGCTAGGAGACGGCTTAATGTGGCCCTCAGACCTGGTATTGGAGGTATTGACACGAGTGAAGTCCGAAGAGTATATTTGAGATGTGGGATATAAAAGAGGATATACATTGGCAACAACGAGCGCGGGTTAATTGTTTACAACAGGGGGATCATAATACTGGGGTTTTCCATGTAATGGAGACAGAGAGAAGAAGGAGAAACATGATCAAGGGTCTTCTTAGTAGGCATGGAGATTGGTGTTCAACTATTCCTGCTATGACTAATATTATTGTTACCTTTTATGGTGATTTGTTTTCTTGTTCTAATTTGTCTAGTGCAGAGATACAGCTTATCTTGGATGGAATTCAACCGTACCTTTCGGAGACCATGATTGATTCTATTTCTCATCCATTCTTAACTACGGAGGTTAAGAAGGCCTGATTTGATATGCATCCGTCTAAAGTGTCGGGAGTTGATGGGTTCACGGCCATGTTTTCTCATAAAAACTTGGACATTCACGGGTTATGATGTTGTGCGTACGGTTCTTGATATCTTGAATAATGAGGCCGATTTGTCCACATGGAATCGTATGTTAGTCACACTTATACCAAAGACGAAGGAGTCGCTCACATTAAAGGACTTGCATCCTATTAGTTTGCGGCAAAGATGGTTTCTCACGTATTGTCCAATAGGTTGGGCCCTATCATGGATCAGGTTGTGGATCCGCAACAGAGTGCCTTTATTCCGAGGCGTTTGATTACAGATAATGTACTTATTTGATTTGAGTGCATGTACTGGATTCGGAATAATAAAAAGACACGCTCAAGTTATTGTGCTCTTAAGTTGGATATGAGCGAGGCATACAATCAGGTTGAGTGGGACTTTCTCTGCAAATTGAAGCTGAGGATGGGATTTCCTAGAAGTTTGACCCGGTTGATCATACGGTGTATGTCTTCAGTCTCTTTTACCTTTAATTTAAATGGGTAGTGGGGGAGTTGAAGCCGTCTCGAGGACTTCGACAAGATGATCCTTTGTCTCCTATTCTATTTTCTTTATGTTCATAGGGGTTAGCGGTACTATTGCGAAGGGTTAAAGAGAGAGGTTTGATTAGAGGGGCACGTATAGCCCCTTCCTGTCCTATTATTTCTCACTTATTCTTTGTAGATGATAGCATGTTGTTTTTCCGTGCCACTATTGAGGATGCGGAGCAGGTCTGGAATTGTTTAGTGAAGTATGAGAGGGATTTGAGACAAATGATCAATTTTGATAAGTCTGCACTCACTTTTAATCCCAAGGTTCCAACAGGATTTATTTTGGTAATTAAACAGGTTCCTGCAAGACTTTGACTGGACTCTGTTGTCAAGGGGCACGATCTATATCTGGGTCTTTATCTGTTCTCCCTTAGAGATAAAAAAATTACAATTTCGGTACTTGCCAGAGCGTTTATTGAAGAAGCTATGCAGTTGGAGTAGTTGGAAGTTTTTCCGTGGAGGTAACAAAATTATGATTAAGGCGGTTCTACAGGCTATTCCTACTTATGTTATGTCATGCTTTTGCATCCCTACTTTGATATGTAATCAATTGGAATAGATTTGTGCTAATTTTTGGTGGGGTGCTGATGGGGAGCAGAGAGGTATGCATTGTGCATCATGGGAAAAGTTGTGTCGGCCAAAGGAGGGCCATGCTTTTCGTGATTTCTCTTTATTCAATAAAGCTTTGTTGGCAAAGTAAGTTTGGTGAATGCTTTCTAACCCTGATTCGTTGGTGGCACGGCTATTTAAGAGACATTATTTCAAACATTATGATATTATGCAAGCAGATGTGTGTTCTAAACCTTTATACATTAGGAGATCATTGTGTTGGAGTTGCGACGTGTTAGAAGAAGGTTTGATGTGGCATGTGGGACGGGGTGATCAAATTGCACCTTTTAAAGATTCTTGGGTTCCGGAATTGGCTTCGGGGCATATTTCGTCTCGTATGTCTACGTCGGGTGTTAAGATGTCATTTTTTATATCACCTGGGGATCGATGGGATGAGGATAAATTGAGACAGATACTTCTAATTACATCGCTCTCCCTTTAAATCTTGTTAGATTTCATGTTTCGATGGACTCGTCTTGTTTGCTTTATGGTTACTTATTGGGCTCTACCATGCATGGATTATTTTTTTGTGAGCGTGTGAATGCTTTTTGGAAGGATGCTTGCTTTTCGGTTTCTCTTAAACGTATGAAACACTTTGATTTTATGGATTATGGGCTTATGATTCATTCTTTATTTGGGAATGATCTATTTCATCCGTTTATTATGGCGACGTGGAGTATGTGGAATTCTATTTGTAGATGTGTTCATACGAATGAGAAACATTGGATTAGGCCCGTTTGGGCTGATGTGGAGGCGAAATTATTGCAATATGATCGCACTCAAGATCTTTTAAGGGTTACGAAGATGAGTCCGAATGTGGATTTGAACTTGCGATGGGCGTCTGCTTGGTAGGATGCCTTCGGTTAGATGTTGATGCAGCTGCGAATGGACATTGGGAAGTATGGGGTGGGGTTTTCTTTGTGTGATCATGAAGGGCGTGTCATGGTGGCGATTTCTCATGTGATTCGACGTCCTATATCGGTAAAAGCGGCTAGGTTGGAGGCAATTTTAAGTGGAATTTTGTTTTGTTTAGAGTGTGGCTATGATAATTTGGTGATATACTCTGATTTTGGGCTCGCCGTGCAAGCAGTTACGGGGCAAGAAGAGGCTTTTGATTCTTGTGGTCCTTTGGTGGAGGAAATTCGTAGATATACGAATAGAGGTAATTTATTTCATATAAGTGGAACTTTTAATTGTGTTGCTCATTTTTTTGGCTAGATTTTGTTTTCCTTTTGCATCTCCCAATCCTATTGTTTGGATGGGCAGTGATGTAACTTTTTGGCTGCCGAAATCTTGTACTTAAAGACATCTCTTAAATAATAAAATTCGTGATTTGCTAAAAAAATAAAAAGACAGTACTAATATATAGTTATAGTTAGGTGCAACTATAACACTACACATGAAATACATCTAATCCAATAGGATACCATCCCATGTATAAAATGACCCCATTTTCGGAGTTTGCAAGCTAGTACATCAAATATGAACGTAAGTAATGCACGAAAAACGAGTATTTCGACATTCATCAGATGTAAGGATACAATTCAAGGTAATTTGTTGGGGAACTATATTTCCGGACTTGGATGATGTCAACAGTATTGCCAAGCTACTGAAAATTTATTGTAATAATTTTGAAGCAATATCCTTCTCTAAAAACGAGAAGTGTTCCAAAGGTGTGAAACATATGAAATTTAAGTAACTTGTCATTAAAGAAGAAATTCAAAAACAAAATTGTCAATTGAGCATATTAGCACCAATCTCATATATGATTCTGAATCCGTTGACTAAAGGATTGTCTCCAAAGTCATTTATTGGTTGGACATGTCAAAAGAAGGAGTACTATTAAAAAGTCCTAATGAACTTATGACAAGCAATTGACACTTTGAACCTCTTATATGTTGTTTTCAAAACTGAATGATACCATGTTTTGTCATTGATATATACATAAATGTTGACATAAATTGAACATGATTTATCTCTAACCTAGATATTAATGTGTACCATTATTGAAATCATGTGTCATGTTAAGTACAAAACTAATATGATGGTACATGGAAGGAACTATTCGAGTGAATGACATAGAACCGCCATGACACGTGTTAGTCTAACTTGATATCGGCATCCTGACCAGTGAATTTGAAACTTATCTTTATGTTGTGCTAATTATGCCATTATTTATACCATGAAAGCTCAATTCTGTCACTTTGGCCAAGTGGGAGAATGTAAGATTTTGTGTGGCACATGTGCCACAAAAATTAAGTTATTGAGATACCTTAGATATCCTTATGATTTAAATAAATAATGTTTTGGAAAAAATAAATTCTCAGTATATATCTAATAAGATATAATTTTCACGTTGATAGACCGTGAATAGATGTCAATCATGATTGCATTAAATTTTATGTCCTATGAAGAATTGACCATTTCTCCACCAATAAAAGAAAATAAAGTTATATTATTTCTATCACCTAATTGGTGACATTCAGTGCTATATTCTAAAAGAAAGGTTATGAGGGAGAAATTAATTACTTCCATTCAGAAACCGATTATGGTGCATCAAGAAATCAAGAAATCAATCCGTGGTGCCTTAAGGTTAATGCCCTAATTTTATCTCTTAATGAAGGGTTTATTACCAAAAGCAACCCGAGGTATACTCGTTTTTACCACTTGCAACCTATTTTAAAATTCGTCGCCGATTGCAACCTGAATTACTCGCGTTTTATCGATTACAACCTATTTTATAAATTCCGGCCAAAATCAAGAGCGTGCCACACACGCGCAATTTTGAGCAAGTGGTAAAAACGGGTATACTTCAGGTTGCTTTTTGTAATAAACTCTTTTCTTTTTTTTATTTTTTTCTTTTCTTCCGTCCATCATTTTCAATAGGAGAATTTGATGAAACGGCCGAGTATAGATACAAATACATACAAATTAGAACAACTCCTACCTAGATCTTCGTCTGAGAAATAAATTGAAGAAAATTAAACTATCCTCAACAGGAGAATTTGAAGAAATGAATGAGTATAGATACAGAAACATACAAATTAGAACAACTCCAAGCTAGATTTTCTACTGAGAAATAAACCGAAGAGAATTGAACTATTATCCAACAGTAGCATATAATCTTCCAGTAGCTTTATCAGTGATAATCACAACTTCCAAAATTTCACCGAACTGTTCAAAGTACTTCTTCTGGATAATGATCGATTTTTTTATGATTCAGAATTAGTTTCTTCTGGATCTGTAAATCAGAAATGAAGAAGAGGATTCGTGTTGAAGAAACTTACGGAGATTAGTGGAGAGAGGAGACGAACTAGCGTTAGGATGAGAGAGAATTAGGTCAGAGAGAGAAGGGAGGGATAGGGATGTACACGAACCAATTCGCTCGTAAACTATTCGGATCTCGGTTCGTAAAAAGCTCGATCGGGCTAGTCTAATGTGGCTCGTTAAAATAAATGAACCAAACTCAAGATTGATGATATTCGATTTGTTAGCTCTCGAGCAATTTCATTTGTTGGTTTGAGAGCTAGTTCGTAAATATTAAGCTAATGTACTTATAATTAGTTTCTAATTTTATACTTATACTTATAAAAAATATAGAATTATATAATTAAAATCATGCATTTGTATATATGTAATTAATTAATCTTAGTAGGTATATTATAATTTTAAGAATTTATAGCTTATTTTTAATTATATAATGATTAGTAACATATTTGTAATTTATATTTATTGAATTCATTTAGGCTCGATTAGACTCGCTAGAGGCTCGAGTAAGTTCACGAGCCGTCTATATATTTGATAAATTAAGCTCGAGTTCGGCTCGATAATTAATGAACTAAACTCAAACTCTGTAATGATATTTGATTCAGCTTTGTTTGTGTACATCCCTAGGGAGGGGAAAAAAAGGAGGATGAGAGAAAAAATGATGGATGGAAGAAAAGAAAAAATAAAAAAGAAAATGATTTATTACCAAAAGTAACCCGAGGTATATCCGTTTTTATCACTAGCTCAAAAATACGCGCGTGTGGCACACGCTCTTAATTTTGGCCGGAATTTATAAAATAGGTTGTAATCGGTAAAACGCGACTAAGTCAGGTTGCAATCGACGACGACTTTTAAAATAGGTTGCAAGTGGTAAAAACGGGTATACATCAGGTTGCTTTTGATAATAAACCCCTTAATGAAATGTAAAAAACTAGTAGTTCTGAAATCCATGTTTCATTTTATAATCTCGATTATTTGATGAACGTTGAAATGTTCATTTTTCTTAAATTGTCCACGTTCATAGTTGCTTAAGAAATGCGATTATTCGTTATGTTTAAGTGAAAACTCATACTAAATTACATTTTTGGGTTAAATTTCCTTTTTTGATATGATTTAATGTGTTTCTCAATGTTTTGGAGTTGTGTTTTGAAGGTAGGGAAACCCGGGAGCTCAAGAAGGTCATTTGCACTCAATTTCTCACTTCGGCCAACAAATGGAGGCCCAAACAAGCCCCAATTTGTCCTAGATCAAGCCCAAATCAAAGTTCGTCAAGTCAGTTGCAAAAGTCATGAAGGATTTGAATCGAGGAAACGGATGAAAGAACCTCAAAACGGCGATGCACGACGATGCACACGATGGGAGGAGGTAATACCCGGCGATCGAACGCGGTAAAAAGTTGCACCACCAATACCGCGCCATGGTACTGCAGTAGTATCACTTCCAGGCTTCCAGACCGCCGTACGGCACGGTACTGGGCTACGAATGCAGTATTCGCAGCGGGTTTGTTTGATCCGGTTGGCCCGTCGTAAGTTCGTATTTTTGGCTATTCTCCATGATAAGATATTGGATCAAGGTAGTTAAAAGTTTTACGTGTAGCCAAGAAGAAGATCTAACACTTTTTAGTTGAAGTACAAGGTTGATTTCAAGCGAAAAATTCCCTGAATTTCCAACACGATCGAGTCGAGCGCATCTGAATGGCTTGACCCAAGTCTAAAGGAAGTCAAACATGCTAATTAGTTATTTTACACGTATACCCTTAATAGAAGGGCATTTTCTACATATTTTATGTCTTTTCACATAGGTAGGGTTGGGGTATTATAAATACCCCTCCTCTTCTCATTGTAATAACTTATTTTCAAGTTTTTCTATTACTCTTACTTCATTTTTTTCTCTAGACTTAGGATTTCAGTATTTTAAGCTCGAGTTCCTCCTTCTTCAAAGGGAAGTTTGTCTTTTGGTGGAAATCTTGTAAAAAATACTCTAAGGAGTGTGACAACCTTGAAGATTAATGAAGATATTAAAGAGTTTTTTCCATTTTTAGCATCTCTTACCCTTATCTCTTCTATTTTTGCTTTAACTTCTTGTTTTATAATGTGGATTCTTGATTTCTCTTTGATGATTTGTGAATAGTTTATGTTATTTCCTAAAGCTAGGAGTAGCCTAAGCTTCGGGGTTAATGATTGTTGATTCATTATTTGATTTAACGTGGGCTGTGATAACCTAGGGTTAGAGTTTAGTTAACATGTAATGATTTCCAAGGGTTTACCTATTAAGTTCACATGCTTAACTGGTAACTCGTCTTTTGGTAGCTTAAAAATAAAATTCTTGGTTGGGCATTTGGGAAAGGATAATTAGATTACTAGGCTCGAAATTTGCTAAATGTTCGATGTCTGCTCTGATTAGATCCCAAAATGCGATAAGGTCTTAATAATCATGCCTTAGAACATGAGGGTGGAGGATTAACATCAGAGCCTTATGTTAATTAAAACTTAACTGGCAAAGGGGAGACTTAAGGGAAAAGTTTCGTCGGGGAGGGGAGTAGAGTCTAGGAAATTTTAGTTGGGATGAGCGAAATTAGGCTGTGTTCGTGTATAAATTGGTACACCCTCACACTGGTCTTTAGTTTGGGAGAAGTCGGCATAATTTCTTCTAGCATTATGTAACAAACACCCTCGGGCCTGGGATCGAAAACATTAGTTCCTATTAGTGTAGGTAGTCTGCATAGGATCCCGTTTACTTATCTTTCTCTAGGGGAATACGGGAACCTCAACCATTATTCTAGGATTATCCTTATTAGAGACGTTTTTTTTATGTGAGAATCTAGTCATATGATACCCACTATTATTCCTTGCAATCATCTTCAGAATATCAACCCTAATGGCTTTGGGTGAAACCGACACTTTGTCGAACTCTTTTCATTATTTGACTTTATCTTTAAAAGAGCAGTAAGGTCTTAAAAGAAAAAACTAGAATATTGCATTCATTTCTTTGGTTGATCTAACTCGGTGAAAAAATAAGTATAGAAGATAAAATGGAAACCAGTTGGCTCGAGAGAGAATAGAGTTGCATCTCCCACACTAGGTGAGTGTGTGGCATCTTCCTGAAAATAACCGAGCCGAACCACCTATTGTCAAGGATTTTAAAAGATAATGAATCGTCCGAAAATCATTCACATTTGAGCATATTTTGGGGTTGACGTGAGAGCTTTCAGTGTGCATGGCCTAGGGTACTAAGTGAAATACAAATATTACTTGTTTTCATAAGTTTTATTCCTCTTTATTCCCTTGCTTGTTTGTCAAATTCCTCGAAATAAAATGATTAAGGAAAGTGTACGAATCGAAAAGTTATAAAAATGATCAACAAAAAAGAGAAATTCAAATTTGGTGGGCTTCCAATGACTTTCCAATCTTATTTTTGTGTGTGATTTATTGTTAAGTTTGTCGGGAGACGAGCAAAGGTCAAGTTTGTGGGGATGATGAATGTTAAAATTCTCTCTTTTCTTGCATTGTCCACGTTCATATTTGCTTAAGAAATGTGATTGTTTATTATGTTTAAGTGCATGTTAAATTGCATTTTCGGGTTGAATTTCCTTTTTGATATGATTTGATGCATTTTTTGTGTGTTTTTTGGTCATGTTTTGAAGGTTAGGAAAATCCGCGAGCTCAAGAAGGTCATTTTCACTTAATTCCTCACTCTAGCACGCAAATTAAGGTCCAAGCGGGCCCAATTTATACGGGGTTAGGACCATCTCGAACTTCATCAAGTCACGAATAAAATTCGTGAAGGAGTCGAGCTGATAAAACGGATGAAAGAGCTTTGAAACGACGATGCACGAAAATAGCGCACGCGACGGGAGAAGGGAATGCCCAGCGATCAAACGCTAGGCAAAAACTGCACAATATAGCACCACGCTACTACAACGGTATCCAATACTGCTCCATGGTACCACAACATTATGACTTCCAGGCCTCCATACCACCATGCGGTACCGGCCTAAAGGTACGGTATTCGCCGCAGGTTGCGTTCGAATCCAGTCAGCCCATATGCATTCGTATTTTGATAATATCTCCCTCATACAATGTTGGATCAACACCATTGAAAGTGTCACGTGTATTTGAGACGAAGATCTACAACTTCGTAGTTGAAGTTGAAGGCTGATTATGGACGAGAAATTCCCAGAATTTTTGAGAAAATCAAATCAAGCGTATTTGAGTGGTTCAACCTACGTCTAAAGGAAGTCAGACTTGCTAATTAGTTATTTTACACATTTACCCTTACGACAAGGGGTTTTTCTACAGAGTTCATGTTTTTTCACATGGGTAGGGTTGGGGTATTATAAATACCCCTTCTTATCTATGTAATAACTTATCTTCAACTTTCCCATCTAATTTTTTGTTCTACACTTAGGATTATTAGTATTTTGAGATGGGGTTCTTCCTTCTTCAAAGAGTAACTTAATCATTTGGTGAAAATCTTGTAAAAATACTATAAGGAGTGTGACAACTCTGAAGATTATTGAAGATAGGCAAGAGTCCTTCCATTATATATTGAGCAACTCTTACCCTTATCTCTTATATGTTTGTTTTATTTATTTCTTGCTTGATAATATGGATTCTTGATTTCTCTTTGATGATCTTTGAGTAGTTTAGGTGTTGATGGTTGTCGATTGATTGTTTGATGTAATTTGGGTTTTGATAACCTAAAGTTAGACTTTAATTAACAAGTAATGATTTTCAAGGGTTTATGTATTAAGTTCACATGCTTGACTAGTAGCCATCTTTCGGTGGCTCAAAAACGGAATTCTTCGTTGGGCATTTGGGAAGGGATAATTCGACTCCTATGCTCTGAATTTGCTAGCCGTTCAAGGCTTGTTTAGATTAGATCCCAGAATGTAATTAGGTATTATAAATCATGTATTAGAACAAGCGGGTGGAGGATTAACATCGAAGCATTATGTTAATTAAACTTAACTGATGAAGAGGAGGCCTGAGAGAAGCTTTGTCAGGGAGGCGAGAAGAGTCTAGGGAATTCTAGTTGGGATGACTGAAATTAGGTTGTGTTCGTGCGTAAATTGGTACACCATCACACTGATCTTTCTTGTGGGAGAAGCCGGCACAATTTCTTCTAGCCTTACGTAACACAGACCTCCTGATCCTGGGAGCAAACTGTTAATTCCTATTACTGTAGGTAGTCCACGTACGATCCTGTTTACTTATCTTTCTCTAGGAGAATAGGGGAACCTCAACCACTATTCTAGAATTACACTTATTAGGAACGCCTTTTATGTGAGAATCCAATCATACGTATCGACAATTATTCTTTCAATCATCATCGATATATCAACTCTAATGGCTTTGGGGGAAACTGACACTTCCGGAAACGTTTTTCAACATTTGACTTTATCTTTAATCGAATTGTTATTTTAGTACTTAATCAAATTCAATTTCCACTCGCTAAACTTATAACTTACAAATAACTTAGTTAATTCACATGGAAATCCTCCTTGTGGTTCGACAATCTTTATACTACCACTATTCAAGCCGTACGTTTGTTGTTTGAAAGTCTTTCTTTCAATAAGAAATGATTTTTGGGACAAGTTCATTATAAATACGTGATTAAACTTACATAAAGATTTTATTTCTAAATTTTAGATAAAATAGTTTGCTCCAATTTATTAGGGCAAAGTCTCTTGTACACCAGGTGCACTGTGCACTCTGGATTAGGTATCACGTTTTATGCTTAAAGGTATTATTTGTTCTGGGTAAATATATTATAATACCTATAAGCACAAACATTAATACATTTTCACCATGATACTCTTACCGAAAGCATGTAATATATTTAAGCATAAATACTAATACATTTTTGCCATGACCCAAATTGCATGTATTTAAAATCCGTGCAACTGGTGTACAAAAGACCTACTCATTTATAAGATGATACATTAACGTGAATCAACTATGGGTTAGGGAGCAAGATTGTCCTTCGGAGATAGACCTTAATTTAAGTACGCCACATTTTTCTACAATATTTTGTTATATATATTTTGTGAGAAGTGAACTGGTCGTACTTAGAGTTTGCGATTCGGGCAACCCGATACATTTCAGCGGGCCAGGCCCAATTGGATTTTCTTAAAAAATTGTGAGCAAAGTTCGGCTCATCTCCCTAAAAGATTCTATGATTGTTGGGTTGTGGGATTTTTGTGTTGCTTTATGAGTCATTGGATTTTTTGTCCTTCGAACTGGGTTTATTGGGCCCCAAAGGAACTTTAGACACTACAAGAAAAAAGGGTATTTGCTGCTACTCTTTTTGCAACTGCAAAAGTGATTAGTAAAAATAACCATTTTTGTAACTATTACTAGTTACATAAAATATTTCATACAATTTTGAGCAAAATTGCTATAATATGACAAACTATTTTGCAACTACTTGGAGTTACAAATACATTAGTAACTACAAAGTAGTTGCAAAAAATAGTTACAAATATTAGTAACTACAAAGTAGTTGCAAAAAAAATTTTTGCATCTTCCTATAAGTGGTTACCCTATAGTAACTACATTTAGACATTTAAATACTAAAATTATTCTTGTAACTACTCTCCCTTTTTTTAAACTATATTTTCTAGTGGCAAAAAGTCTTAATTCAAGCAGTGAGACAAAGAATTTTGTGGCCTAATCTATCTAATACTCCCTCCGTCCCGAATGAACGTGCATACTTTTCTTTTTCATCCGTCCCAAGCAAACTTGCACACCCTTAAAAAGGAAAGTTATAACACAAACTCTACCCTCAAAATCTCACTCTCAATCTCTACCCTCAATCAACATTTCCAAAAAGCAATTTTTTCGTAATATGTGTGCCGACCACTCTGTGCAAGTTCATTTAACACGAAAAAAGTATATCGGATGAGTTGGATCGATCCATCGTACATGACCGATTTTACCACCGCTGATCGCAGTGGATGCCGATATTGACTGTCATTTGGCTGGTTTAATATAAGAGTAGGATTGATGGATTTATTGGGGGAAATATATAGAAATGTAACATCGAGGAGGTTGATGTTTGTCCCTAAAAGAGAGGACACCCACAATCAGCGCTTTGCCTTTTCAACTAATTGGCTTTATGCTTGCTAGTCCATGTACGCACCTATTGCTCCTACTATTATATTTGAGCCTACCTCCTAACTTTTATGTGTCTTTTGCCGTAAATTTTCTGATATCTAAGGGGCTATTATCCTTAATATGAGATAGATCGTGTAACAAGAGTACTATTAATGAATATTAAAATAGTTTTGACCATTCTTAGTAACTTATAAAGACATTTGACGGAGGTAAGATGTTTCACCAGCATCCATTCGATTATGATTTTAATCATGTTCATATAGAGCTAGGTGGCAATCTTCGATTCATCGGATCACAACAATATATTGAGTCGGTTCAAAATTTCATTGTGTATAAAATTAGTTAGTCCAACATTTTCCTTTTTAAGATTTTGAGCCGATCCACGGCCCGGCAGACTTTTAGTCCACTAAATCACTATTTATATGATTCAATTCATCTAAAATATTATGTAGACTAAGCTGAGGACCGGATCATATCAATTTTGGCACCTCTGTATTCATGAGAAGGGGAAGAATGGAACCTATAGATCCTCTTTTCAAAAGATGGGGGAAAAAGGTGAGGGGTATGGGGCCCTTGCGAACACTCATTTGTAGGTTAGGCATTCTATAACTATGTCCAAATAATGGGTTGAGTGAGTTTGCGATATTGTTATTACTTCTTCATGATGTCATGGATGTAGGTTAGGCGCCTTTGTTTCTTTTTATTGGTACTATTACAATACAATATATTGTTGTGGAGATCAATACACTTGGACACTACCTACTTGAATAGGGTAGATTGGGTCATACAATATATTGTTCTCCTTATATATAAAAAGAGTTACGTTTGAACAAGCTATAATTTTTTATTTTTAATTAATTTGACGAAGATACATCTCTAAGAAAACCATCAATTTTTACTCACCATTTATTTTATTTTTTTAGTTGATGTATTTAATAATATGTAAGTAATTTGTAAATAAAAAATTAATTTTTTTAACTCGAACTAAGAAAAAGAGATATTAATATTTGTAATAAGATCAGTTGTACGGATTTTTAGATCCGTGTAATTCAGGTCATAGACAAAACGTATTAGTATTTATGCCTAAAGGTATTACATGTTCGGAATAAAAGTATCAAGGTGGAAAAAGTAATAATGTTTATACTTGAAGTATTACTTGTTCTGATAAAGGTATATTCCCAAAACTTTTAAGCATAAATAATGTTACTCAACTTAAATTACACTGCATGTATACTTGATGTCCAAGAGACTTTGCCTTATTAAGTTCATCAAGGGCGAGCTTTACCTTTTTGTACAATAATCGCACGTTTTCCCCTTCCTTGAAAGCTATCGTGGAATCTAGATTACTAATTTAGAACACCGTTATACAGAAAATGAAATTTTAGTCCTCTATATGATGATTTAGTATCAAAAGTAACTTTTTTTTTTTTTTTTTTAACTTCGATTTCAATTTAAAGTATACGAAATCTGCATGCCAAAGCTACTTTGTTTTTGGTAAAAATTCAAAATTTTAAAGGTATTAAGTGATTTTCTAAAAAAATAATATATATAATCTGAAAATAATTTAAAATTAATCACATTAACTAAAAAAACCTACAATTATTTGAAAATATCTAAAAATGAATTTAAAAATGCAATAAATCGGTGTCACACTTGTAAACATAAAATTATTAAGGTTGTATTTGGATTGAGCGATTTCAAATGAATTGATTTAAAATCAATGAGTTTCCAATCCACTTAAAATAGAAGAGATTTGAAATCCACTTAAATCTTTAAAAAATTAACTCAAAATGAAATCATAGATTTCTAAATCCATGATAATCCAAACGACAACAATAAATTTGAGATTATAAATTACAAATCTATCATCAAATTCTTTCATCCGAATACAACCTAAGAGTATATTCCCATAACGGAGGCAGTACATGTGTAGTACTTGTAGGGTTTCTTACATCCTACACCAAGAGTTGCACTTAATGTATTTTTTGTTCTTCACATATTAAACACGCACCCACGTAGATATATATGTGAAAAGTATGTTCTCATCATGTAGGATATAGGAGACCAACGTGATATGTACCATCAGAATTGATCCATTACTTTAGGAGGTCCTGTGTAAAAATAGAACCGGACCCTAGTTTTTAAGAAATATTCAATTCAATCTACATGAATAATTTATTAACTGGTCAGGAGATGCCATTTAAACTATTGCTAGTTTGATATAAGTAGGGGTAATTTTGTATCTTGATCATTTCAATGGCAAAAACGATTAAACTTAGAAAGACATTAACAGGTTTCAACTGTAAACCTTTTAATTGATCATTCTGTTCACCTGATATACTGTAATATTTCTTATCATAAAAAAAAGTCTATGTTTGAAAAAAAACAGTAGGTCTCTTGCACTATCCGTACAATTCAGGTTATGAAAAAAAAAAAAAATTGTTAATGTTTATGCTTAAAGATATTATATGTTCTGGGTAAATGTGTCATTTTGAAAAAGTTAGTGTTTATACTTAAAAATATTACTCGTTTCGGCTAAAAGTAACATAATATATTTTATCAGAACAAATAATACATTTAAATATAAATAATAATACTTTCACCCAAATTACATTGTGCAACTAATGTAGATGATAGTTTACTACTAAAAAATTGTATGTATTTAAACATGATTTTTTTTAGAAAATGGGGAATTATAAAATGAAGTATTTTCTACCCTACCCCCAGGAATATTACCTGCATGTGTTATACACTATTGAATTATTATATAGATACAGAATGAAAATAATATTAACCATCAATTCTCCATTTATACACCAATTTAATAATGTATAATACATACGAACAATATCCAAAGAATGGATAGAATTAACCATAAAATGGGGCCCTCACTATCGGGGGAGCTGTGCGAGTGTGCTTAGCGGCAAATCTCAAGTAAAAGTCATACACACACGTGCATATAAATAAATTAATGACGGGATACTGACCAGCGTTTAATTTCAAATATACCATTTACATATATAAACTAATTTAATACTGCAGGCTGATATATATCTCAGATGACATTTATAAATTGCACAGTACTCTACGTGTTGTCTTAAAAACGTAGTGAGAAAATTAATAGAAATGTAAATTTGACATAATTACGAAAATATATTTTAAGTTTATTATTTTTTAAAATGTTTTTAAATTATAAAAAGTTAATAAAAATGTTCTGTCATCCGTTACTATCTGTTACCCACTCGATGATAGGCTGACGTGACGTTATATTTTTGGAAAAATTGGTAAAAATGTTCCTTAAAATTTATCACAATTAAGAAAATATCATTTAAGTTTGATACCTTTTAAAAAATATCCCATAAATTATAAAAAATTAATAAAAATGTTCCGTCACCGATGGTGACGAGTTGACGTGGCATAATTTTTTTTTAAGCTGGTTTGATTTTTTTTTATATGATGTGCCATTGTTTTATTTTTCTTCTTATAATTGCTAATTTAGATTACAAAATATATTTTAGAAAAAAATTAATAGAAATAAATGAATATGAATATTAAAAAAATAATAGTAACTTATTTCTAAAAATTCTAGAAAAAATAAAAAATAAAAATTTTATTTACAAAATATGATAAAATCCAACAAAATCTGAAAATATTTTAAAAAATAGAAAATAGTTTTAAAAATCATAAAATATTTTTAAGAATCTTAAAAAATCTACAGTAACCATAGCTCACGCCTCACAACCCCTATCTTCTTCTTCTTCCCTATCTTTTTCTCCCTCAGATCGCAGTTGCCGCCGCTGCTGAAATTACTACTTATTTCTATACTCAACTCAAATTAGCCGGCTACTCTATCAGCCATTTCAAATCCCTCAAATCGAAATAGAAATAAGTCTCAAGCCCCCAAATCGGAACGATGAGGCTGTCGGCGGACCACCATGGTTATCAGCATTCAAAACAAAATGGGCGGATGACGGCGAATGGTAATTCGATGGTCGGACCACCATGGTTTCAGATCTGGTCTTAGATCAGCTTTAGATCTGGGTGTTTGAAGGTTAAGTTAGGAAATTGGATGTCAACAATTGTCTGGATCGGAAGTCGAAAGGATGAATGAGCGGACGGTGGCGGTGGCACAAGGTTGGCCGGGGGAGTTACAGATCTGCAGTAGTGGAGGATTGTGTTCTTTTAAGAAGAACACTTGCTTGTTCTTAAAAGAGCTGACAGAGAAAAAACTAAAATATCTTGTAAAAATGAGGGGTGGGGTGAGGGGCGGGGGGAGGGGGGTGAGGTTCTATTGTTTAGATTTGTTTTAAGGTTTCTATAATTTTTTTCCTAGATTACAAAATTAGGTTTTAGATTTTCAAATAATTTTCATATGTTTCAAATAATTAGTTGATTTTAAAAAATATATATATCAATTTATGTTTTATATATAGTTTAAAACCTTGTGTATCAATATTTTATTTTTGTCATCCTAATTTATAATTTAAAAGAAAAGAATAATAACAAACACAAAAGAAAAATAAAAAATATTAATGCCACATAATATAAAAAACCACAACAGCTTTTTAAAAAAAAATTAATGCCATGCCAGCTCGTTACCGGCTGGTTAACAGGTAGTAGCCGGTGACGGGGAATTTATTATCAATTTTTTGTAACTTATGAGACATTTTTAAAAAGTGACAAACTTAAAGGACCTTTTTTTAATTATGACAAATTTAAAGGGTACTTTTACCAATTTTTCCAAAAAAATAATACACGTTTGCCCGTCACCGGCTAGGTAACAAATAATAGCCGGTGACGGAGCATTTTTATCAATTTTTAGTAACTTAAAAAGTGTCAAACTTAAAATGTATTTTCTCAATTATAACAAATTAAACGAGTACTTTTACCAATTTTTCCAAACTTAAATCACATCTTTACTTTTTTTTTAAGGCTTACTTTAACAATGACTTTTGCTCCAGAAGTCATGGCTACGAACAAAAAGATTGAATAAAAAGAAAAGTCTTAATGTATTACTTTTTGACGCCCCCAATCCTATTCTACAACCTACCAAATGTCGATATATATCTCATTTGTTGTATTAAATTATTTATTGGATATAGTTTTATTAATAAATAAATAATATAATTTTTATTTTATAAAAAATAAACAAAAAATAAAAAATCTTACTCCCTTCGTCCCGTCCTAATTTGCACACTTTCCTTTTTCGACCGTCCCACTCTATTTTGCACACCCCAAAATGAAAAGAAATCATACAATCTTCACCCTTAAAATTTCGACCCTCAATCTCCACCTTTGAAAAAGTCAACTAAAAAACAAAAAACTGTTTTTTCTTAGTATACGTGCCGGAGCAAGTGTGCAAATTAGGCCGGGACGGAGGGAGTATTTTTTTTTTTTTCTCCACGAGTAGAATCTAATGTTGACATATTTTGAATAAAAGTTTGAAGCTCTTTATTTTTTTCTCTTTATAAATAGTTGGACTGATCCGATATTTTAGATGGGTTAGACCATAGAAATATAGGCTCGAAATGTACTAGCTGACTCGTCCGGATTGGTCTGATGGGCCAAAAGTTCAGCGGACCCCGGGCCAATCCGATAATCTTAGTATATTATAGGGGAATACCACGCTCTTAAATATGGTCTGATCGAGCATATATGGCGAAAATTCGATCCCGCTAATTAAATATATAAGTTGTATCTTTTATATTTGTAATTTAGTATTTCAAACATGTATTTGTAGCTTAATTTATTTTTTCAATTTCGTAGTTCAACTTGCAACTTTAATTTGGTTATTGTTAAACATGAAAAAAAATCAACTTATTGTAATTACGGAATTAAAATGAAAAATTATTCTTGAAATGCATTAGAAAAAGCGCGAAAAATAATATGCATTTATTAAACCGTAGCAAAAATTGATTTTATTGAGAAATAAGTTATATATTTGGATAAAAGAAATTAATATATATTAAAATGTTGGGTTGTTGATAAAGTGTGAAAATGTTTTTTTAGGTTGTGCAGTAAGTTGTGTATGTGAAGGAGAGATAAATGAATATTTTATTGATAGGTTGGATTGTGGGAGGTTGTTAATAAAGTGAGTCTAAGGATAATACAGTAGCCATGGACAGAATCTATCCCGGCAGATGTTTTCTAAATTTTAAAGGTTATTAAAGCATTAAAAATGTTTATGTAGATTAAGTGTGAAGATAGTAATTAAAATTTTAGAAGTAATGCTAGGTTGAGCATAAAAAAGACTACGAAAATTTTAGTCATTCAAAATAATAGTTAATATTTGAATTTTTCTTCTTGTTATTTATAACTTCCCAACATGATAGTCATCAAATATTAAGGTCAGTTGTAATTTTTTTTTTAAAAAAAAAAATCTACCTGAACATGATCTCTCCATTTAGCGGTGTATTTTTTTTTTTCTTTTTTTAAATCTATAAAGCACTTTTGCTTTACAATCACGTCTCAGCTTTTAGAAAAAGATGCAAACCAAAGTCCAAAAAGCTTATTTAAGTTAATTATGAGTTAGTTATGCACGAATTATTTGAGCATAGACTTTTTATAATGGCTTTTCCTCACATAAAATTCAATTTTTTTAGTAACTTCTGGTTCAAACTGGGCAGTACGTAATTAAAGCTGAATACATAATTTCCAGAGAAACACATCAGAAATCTGAAAAATGTAAACTGAAAAAACATGAAAGTAACTCAACTTTGTCCTTAAAGGGGGCGTGCCCCCCTCCCCCATCCCACCTCCATATTGTGCATTCACTATGAAAACTTTGTTGTCTCACTCCTAAAATTATGAAATACTAGAATAAATTTAGAAATATATGTTAATGCTGCTCTCGATATTTCATAATCATATATTTAGATCAGATACGGTCCAATGTTTTTGGGGGACGTGAAGCGTAAAATTAAGGTGGATCTTTTATGTTCAAATATATTTATTTTATTTCATTCAACCAAATAAATAAGAGAACAAAGAAAGCACTCAAAAATGAATGTTAGATAAAAAAGTGACAGTGAAAAAATACTAGCAATAGACTTCTTTCCCCCTTTTTCAAAAGTTAAATCAAACGAAGATAATTTTGTAACTAAACAAAAAAATAATAATATATACTTTGATATAATGTAGCATATGATGATTTTAGATTTTAGTCATCTATTTTTTATCAAATTAAAACTTCACAAAAGATAATTTGATATCACACTGTTCTTTTTAAACTAATATCACACTTATATTACATAAAATAGGATTCGTTTGCTTAAGACTTGGCTCAGTAAATTTAGAGGACCGAATATCAATAAAGCACACTCATTAACTCTCTCAGTCAGATTTGGCCCAGCACTCTCCAGTTTTAAGCAAACGGGCCCCATAGTGTAGAAATCAATAAACCACATGTACAATTAGTCGTTTAAATTTGATATAAATACTAGTAACAAATTTTTAATCTAACATATCAACTTATAGAATAATATATTACATTATAATTTATGCAATTATTTATATTCTATAAAAATATAAAAACTAAACTTCCAAAATACTAAAATAAAATAAGATATTCCCGAATTTTTATTTTGAAATGGGGAAGTCCAAAAATTAAAATGGGTTCATTCTTTCGATATTACGAGTTTTACGATTTTATGATTTTGTGTATGAGTTTAACAGTTTTATAAAAATATTAATTTTTATTCTATTTTAACAATAAAAAATATATAAACTAATTTTGCTGAAAATTATATTTTTCTTTCCAACTATCAAGTTCTAAATTAAATAAGCTTTTTAAAAAAAGTATCTTTTTTTTTTTTATTTAGTACTTAATTTCACTATGATATTTTTTAATTTTCTCTTAAAACTAAAGTATTCTTAATTATAATTTAGGAATGCCTTACTAAATGTATTTATGAACAATTATGCCAAAAACATTCCCCATAATTGTATTTTATTTTATTTTCATTTTGATTATTTGTGTATGATTTATATGTGATATCAACTCAGGCCTCGTTGTAGTTAAAATATATGTACAGTAATTTATATATATGATTATTTTGTATGGTTGTAAAATCTTACGATTTTACAGTTTGATTTTTTACGATCCTATTTTATGGACAACTCACCGACTCTACTTAAACTAACGAGTTTAACAACCTTGATGTTAGGGTAAATAAGTTAATTAATCTAATATATAGCGTTGTATATTAGGTTTAAGAAAAGAATCACTACTAGAAATAAGATTTTTTGCCACTACAAAATGTAGTTACAAAAAAATGAGAGTAGTTACAAAAATATTTTCAGTAACTACAAATCTAAAAGTAGTTAATATAGGGTAGTCACTTATAATAAGATGCAAAAAGTTTTTTTGTAACTACTTTGTAGTTACTAATGTATTTGAAACTATTTTTTGCAACTACTTTCTAGTTACTAATGTATTTGTAACTACAAGTAGTTGCAAAAGAGCTTGGCATATTGTAGTAAATTTGATTAAAATTGTATAAAATATTTTATGTAACTACTAATACTTACAAAAGAAATTACTTTTAGTAACCACTCTTATAGTTGCAAGAGACTAAAGGCAAATATCTTTTTTTCTTGTAGTGAATTGGGGTCCTTGTCGGTTGGGGATCCGGTACGACATCACCGATTGCACAGCCTCAAGGCGAACTCTGGTTCTTTTATCATTTACTAGTGATTACCAAGGTGGATTTTACCTATACCAGATATAATATAATTTCTTTTTGTATTTTATGCCATATATCTTAGATTACGTGTAAATTTGAAATGTATAACATATAAAAATATATTCCAGCTAATATAAGATTTACCAAATCGACTAGCAAAACAGTACTAATTTAATTATTTTTCTTTTCATTGGGTCATCTTGTTTTTGATGAAATTGATATGCCACTTAATAAACTGACTAATTAATCTGAGTAATAAATATCAGATGACTTCTTATAATAACCACTTAATAAACTGATTTTGTATGGACATTTAAACTATTTTGACTAGAATCCTAGCTATCACAACGATAGTCTCCCTTGAAGTTTATTAATTTTTTATTACATGCTGAAATTTATATTACACTTATTTAATATGGTGAACTAAGAATGTTAAAATGTAAATGGTTATTCATTTGGGGTTCGCTTTGTTGCAAATTATCAATGAGAATGGTAATGAGTATAAATGAAGGGTCAATCATACTATGAAATGAAATGAGGGGAATTGTTAATAAAATGAGGTATTAATGATTAATTTATTTATTATGTACCAAACACCATAAATGAAAATAAGTCATCATTCATTCTTATTCCTTACCCCTAAAACCCTCAACCAAGCGGACCCTGAGCATGAGTATATTAAGGACATATAATGTGTAATACGCTCCTAATAAGGGGAAGGTGAGCGTTTGAGAAATTTAAGAACATTAATTCTGATATATATGAGGTATATATCCGTATATTAGATATTTGCGGGTCCACGAAAATGCATAATTGTTTATACTTAAAGATATTATTTACAATCCGATAAAGAATGGATCCATGAAAATGTACTATTATTTATATTTAAAGGTATTATTATTTTGTTAGAACAAGTAATTCTTTTAATACGAGCACTAGTTAATAAGAAGAGAAGTACTATAGGAAGAAAAGAAAAACTAGAGATGTTAAGTTTGAAGTGGGTGGAATATTAATTAAGTTAACGGAGTAGAATAATTTTAGAATTGGATTGGGCAGGGCAAGTGACGGAGCAATTGGTTGGTTGAGCGAGTCTGAAAGCGGCTGCTGGACTGGACTGGACCCTTTCAATTTGCCTTGGAAACGCAAACTTACCTAAATTAGCACCAAAACGGGTTGACCTGTGGGAAAAATGTCCAAACACTTTGATGATTTACATTTTTAAAACTTCTAAATTTAATGTTATTATGTATTAAAAGGACAATGGTTAGGAATTAAATATGGGACCTTTTCGTTTGGATTACATTCACTCTTGGCTGTTTTATACTACAACCGCATTAATATATGCATATAGAGTATTGAGCATGCCTATTAAATGGATTATTTTGATTCATGTCTCTCCACATTATATACAACGGTTTATTTGATGTTGCATTTGGAGGAGTGGATTGTGAGTAATGTTCATTTTTAGTTGCGGGAAAACCTTTTTCTTTTAATCCTGTATATTAACTTGTTCTTAAAAATTATGTATGTTTCGAAATTTTAATTTTAATCCACTATTTTCTTAAAAATGTTCAATTTAAGGACATCAAACACCAGCGACCACTAATTACGCCGGAATATATGCACATGACCCAGTAAATTGGGGATTTCATGTCAAAAAAATAACATGACAATTATGAATCCAGATGTATATGCCAAATAATTAAATCAACACCAATTGAAATATATAAAATCTAAATCCATATTAGCATTAGACTTCTTGGAGCGAAATAACTCGTTGTTTTTTGTTTATTTAATTGATTATATACATACACATGGATTCATAATTGCCACATTAGCTATTTGACCGAAAACTTCCAGTTTATTGGGTCACATGCGATACAATTACTGACCATCTACGTCATTGAACATTTTTCGAAATATAATAAAATTAAAATTAAATTTTCAAAATATACATAATCTTTTCTAGATAAATTCTAACATACAAGACTAAAAATATATTTTTTCCTCTTGATTTAACACAACACATATAAACATATGCTTATGAGTTATGAGGGCGTGCAAATTAAAAATGAATGTTATGCATGGCACAATATTCCAGATGTAACATTTCAAGTACGTAAATTTTAAAGATAAATACTCCCTCCATTATATAAAGGACTCACAATTACTTTTACTTTATGTTAAAGAAATGTTAGTTAATATAGTTAAAACATTAAATATTAGATTTTTTATACAATTATATCTTATTTATTGTTTAAATGTATTTGATTGATGTAATAATATGAATAAACGGTAGGGATGGGAAAATTCCTGTGGAGATGTGGATTCGATGTTACTGGATAGGAGGTTTCCCGATGATATCAGGGTGGGAGCGGGATAGAGATTCTCCGCTTTAGAAAAAAGTGGAAATGATATGGGGTGGGATCCATGCTCCCCGCCCCCCTCCTAATGAAAATTCTCATTCCCTAATTCTTAATTGTTTATCTTAGCATTTATCATTTGTAATATGTATAATACGTACACATATTTAAGGACATGGAGATTAATCATAGCCGTGCATTTATAAATTAATTTTCTTCTATCAATAAACTAATGTGTATGCATGTTAATTATTCTTACTTTGTATAAAAACCTCACTATATTTCTAATGTTTAAATAAATTGAAAAAATATATAAGGTGTGTGTTATTTATTTATTATAAGTAATACTTGATTCAAGAATTTCTAAAGTTGATTGAAATTAATATTTTTTATAAAATTGTATAAAAAAAGTTTAAAAAAAAAAAATATGTGGGGAACCGACTCTTTGCAGGGGATCCATTTCTCGAACGCGAAATTCTCATGCCTAACCCAAATTTTTTAAGTAAAGAACTTGCGGGAATGATATTTAAAATATAACATAAGAATGGAGATAGAAATGAGAGTAGAATGGTGAATACTAGCCTCGAAGTTCCTAACAAACAGAGGTATATATTGGATATTTGTTTGGTTTGTTACGGAAGAAGTGGTCTTCCACCTGAAGGAGTCGGAGCCTGGGATACACCTTTACTTCTTTTCCGCATATATATATTCTCTTAAGTTTTTACATTTTATTTTTTGGGGTAGTGAATGACCAAAATTCTGAAGTCAGAATAGTGAGTCAGGCGGTCCACGAGTCCTGGCGACTGGCGAGACCCTCTGGTCCCCCACCCAGCAGGGCCTCACAAATAACACTGACGCCTCAAATTCACCACTCACTTAATTCTTCTGCTTTCTTTTTATTTTTTTATTATTTTTATTCTACCATTTTCGTTTATTTAATGTACTTATTTCAATAAGCCTTAGTTTTATAATTTATTTGCTACTTTTTCTCACTTTTATATGCCTCACTAATCATTATGTCCCTCAGAAAAGGAAGAAAAACCATAATTCTTACTAAATTTGTACTACTAAATTGGAATTTCAAGCATCAAATTTAAATTCAATATTACTCCAACAACTTTACATGTACTTCATTGTTCATTCGGTTTATATGAAAACATATACCAATATGCTGAACTTAACTAAGATTCTAAAAGCAATACAACTACTACGTAAATATATATACATATATAAAGGTAACAAATTAAAAGATGTTTCAAACGATAGAGTATTAAGAAAAAATTATAAGTATTAAAAAATACAATCAAATTATATTCTCATCTACGCCATACATATATTACCACAAGATTAAAAGATAATAGCAAATATAATTGAAACATTAGTTCTAACTCTATTTTTCTTTTATAACCCTACATTTTGTTTATTTTAAAATATATTTGGTTGATGCAAAAATATCAAGAAACATTAATTAGAGATAAATATTGATATAAAAATATAATATAAATAAAATAAATGAGCTATTTTCGAAAACAACGAAAATAGAAATTAAATCTATTTTTCTGGACGAAGCAGTAATTTTTTAACTTTCAGAAATTCTTCAGTGGAGTACGCAAACCCTGCGAAAAAATATCACATCATCGAATCCATGATTTTTTTTTTATATGGAGTTTACTGAAATTGCAAAATAACTTTTATCACATGTTTTATGAAGTCGTGCACCGCAGAAGTTTTTAATTTATCAATTCTGTAATTTATGGGGGATTAATAATGAAAAGAAACACTATACGTAAATTAATTAATATATACACATTTGATTCTCCATTGTCATATCATATATATTTACAATAGTAGTACTATAACTAATTCAGAGTCTCTTACACGTTCCCTACTTGCTTCTACTTACTAAAAGTTACCCTTTCTTTTTCTCCTGAGGTAACAAATCACTTATTCAACTAAATATAATTCCTTACCTAAAATAGATAGTAACAAATTAACAATAAAAAGATTCACAACCGGACATTACTTGTATTTAAATTGTCCCAATTTTTTAATCATATTTTACACATAATATTATATTATTTAGAAAATTTCATAAATTATAAGTTTTCAATTAGATGAAATTTGTATAGTTTTATGTGTAAAATACGATTGAGAAAACATGTTTGGGACAAAATGAATTACTTGAGTCGAAGATGAATGTAGTCAAACCAAATTTGCTTGAAGACATTGATGATAAGATCATGATATTCATCAGAATTCAAGGACAGATAGCAAGCGAGAAGCTCTTCCAAATCCTTGGACGCTCTGATATTATTCTCTACTATCATCTCCATCATAGATTCCTTGAAGTCCCTCCGAGGATCCTTCGACGTTTTCACCACCGCGAAACTCTCCGATACACTCCGCCGCGACGACGCGCTCCTCCGCCCCTGCACTCGCCTGTTCCCTATCCTGGGAGAGTTCGTCCGGAGCCTCACCCCAGGCGACGGGGAATTCACCGGAAACCGCCGCACGGGGCTCGTCGTTGTATTTACTATATTCTCCTTGACAACCTTAACGGACAGGGATCCATACTTGTTCCTCTCGGAGAATTCGGTCGAGGTCCTCTGTATCTTCTCGTGATTTGTCTTGGTGATGATCGGAGGAAGGTGATCCAGTACTTCCAATGGCTTGTGGTCGTCAACTATGTCAATTACGATGTCGTTTTCCGTAGTGCATTTACATGAGCTGGAGCAGGAGAGCCCGCCGTCAAAAGTCTCCGGCGTTCGACCGCGGTCGGAGCCGAACTCAGTGAGGACAGAGTCGTGGTCGGAAGAAGAAGGGGATAACAAGTCGTCCTTGGACCAGACGGTGGCGCGGCAGCTGCAGCCGGCGGAGATTGAGGACGAAACGATCCTCGGCGGAGGGCGGCGGTTTCGCTTGGTGCTCCGCCGCCTTCTGGATGACTTCCTGGGTGGTTCGGGTGGTTTGTCAGTAAGGTCCCTAGTGAAGTGGTAAGATTTTCTCTGGTCTGACAGGTGGGGTTTGTCTGTAATTGGAGAGGAAGGGTGATTTTTTAGTGCAGGAAGTGATGATGGTGATGATGAAGACAGCGATGGCAATGGAGAATGTTTTTTGTTGGTGGGGTTTAAGGTTTTTCTGGGCTTGTTCATGTCTTTGAGCTTGTAAAACCAGGCATTGGGTATCATGTCGGAAAATCTGAACTTGTAATTCCCCATTATCTTTTTGTTTTTAATTTTTGAGAGATGGGAGAGTTGTGTTGTGGTGAGTGAAGATGGTGGGATAAATAGAATAGAATGGTAGGAAAGAGTGGGGTCCAGGCAGGAAGAAAATTGTGCCAAAAAGCAAATTAATGGCAATGGGAGTAGATTTCTCCGAATCTTTTATTTTGTTGTATCTTATGTTAATTTCTTGTTTGTTTTATAAAATGTTATATTGTCTTCTGTTTCCTATTTTATCATATATGGACCGTTTACTTTGAGCATTTCATTTTCTCAATAAATCTTAATTTAAGGGATCTTAGGACAAGTCCTGAGTTTAATAATACTGGGTACGTGGAATTAACCTGTTTTGAGAAACTAAAAAATAAACATTGATTTATATGAAATAAATAGTCCCAATCACACCTAATATGTATCAATCTTTTGAAGAATTTGCAGTTTCTTGGATTATTTTGGATATAAGAGGTTGGATCAATGTTGTTGGTTATCAACTTGCCTTTTATATTAAGAATAGTTCTTCCTGCGTCACCTCATGGTTCGATTTTCTTAGTATGGAATGAAGGGTTTGAGATATGAATCTCAATTCCATTGATAATGTTTAGATTATTACGGATTTAGAAATACATCACATTTCTTAAGAATTTGATTGGATTTTCAATTATTTATATTCTATTGATTTCAAATTCATACATTTCAAATCACTCCATCAAAATACAACTTTATTTTTTTGTAACTAATGCTAATTGATTCTGGCTATTCATGGAACTGATAATGCTCCCGTGCAATGCATTATTTATAAATATAGTATAATTAATAGAAATTGATATTCTAATATAGGATAACATAATTAAATAGTAAATCAATAATAATAATAAAAGATGAAAAATAATGTATTTTCTTCTTCTTCTTCTTCTTCTTCTTCTTCTTCTTCTTCTTCTTCTTTTTTTTTTCCCTTTGTGCTGGTTTTTAAGAGATTTGGAGGACAAAGTGAAATGATAAAGTGTTTATAATATGAAATTAGAATTGAGTAGTTATATGTAGTATGCTAACACTATTGCATTTTCTTATATGTAAAACAACCAATAATAGGGTATGTCTCAATCATTAAGATTTAAGAGCTTATATGTATATTAAATCGTTTTTTTTATTATTATTATTATTATAATTCTTTCCAAGTTCACCATAAAATATTACCATTATATTTAATAAAATTAAAATTTCAATTACAAAAACTAATTTTATTCTGAATCTACCCTTATGATGATAAAAATAATCATAATAATTTCAAATTTTCAATAAAATAAATTACAAATAACACGAGCATACAATTTGAAAATTCTCCCTTCAAATTAAAAAAAGTTATTTTATTTACGTCAAATACAATCTAAAATAAATTCGCTTGTAAAAACATAAAAATATATATATGTGTGTGCGCGCGCGCATGTATATATATATATATATATATATATATATATATATATATTCACTAATAATAACAATAATCATCTAAAATAAATAATTAGACTCAAGAAAAAAGGACAATCAATATTTTGATATTAATACTTTATTTTAATAAATATGCAACATTCATGAAAATATAACTAATATGGCATATTATACTTAGATATAGAAAAAAAAAATGTAAAAAGTATTTGTGTTTGGAAAAAAACTTTGAACTTTTTTCTGTAGAAGTAATTAAAAAAAGTAAACATTGCTCTTTTATAGGATATTATTGACTTTTTTCAAAATAATAGAATTCTCACAATTGTTTCATATTGAGAAACTAAAAGTAGGCAGAGATTTTGTTATTTTTAAAGGGTTCTCATTTTATATTAGTATAGATATTATCGAATTTTTTTAAATAATAAAATTCTCAGAATTATTTCTATATTTAGAAACTAAAAATGTTAGTAGGATATTGCTATTTATATAGAGTGCTCCTTTTATATTAGTATAGATTTATGTTTCCACATAAAAACTATGGCACATACTAAAATACACAAGGTTGGTCATCTACCTACTGTGAACACATCTCAAAGTGCTCGGAAATAGAACCTCTCCATTTTATTTTGGTTGATTTCTTGTCAATTTTGGAGAGAGAAAGACACATTGTAATAAAAAAATTATATCTTCTTATACTTAATTTTTTTTTTTTTTATTTCATTAGCATGTGTCTTTTTCTCTTCAAAATTGACAAAAAATTGATCACATGAAATTAAAATTCCGGCAATTACAACAAATGAGATCTTTACATATTAGGATTGTACATATTAAGATATGCTCATCCTATCTAGACGAACATCTTCTCCAAAATACCAAAAAGGGAGAGTATTGCAAAGCCAGTGTGAAGGAAATGCATCACTCAAAACCTCAAAACCGCAAAGACGATCCCTTCAATTCGACAATATTGACATGAATGAAGAGGAAAATGAGAGCTACATTCTTGGCCAAAATATCTCCGTAGAGAGGCACAACTCTAAAATCATGAGGACCTTACCAGGAAGATTTCATAAAAAGATCATAGTGCTCGAATCACTTATGAAAATTAAGGAGATGATGTTGGACGATCTCATGGGTGAACTCCGAACGTTCGAAATAAAAAACGGCTATGACTTAATTAAGGCCAAAGGGATTGCACTAAAAGCTGAAGTAACACAAAATCCTGAAGAGGAAGCTGGAGACCCGGATATGGTGGGCTTTGCAGACACCATGACACTTTTGGCCAAGAACTACAGAAAAATATTGATAAGGTTCAACAACTCCAAAGGCTCTGGAAAGAACTCTCCCAAGAACAAGTCTGGAGGAAAGAAGGTAAGAACATGACTTCGAAGTCTGTGGGAAACAAGAAGGAAAAAGACCGATGCAGAGAATGCAAATGGTTTGAACATTATCAAGCCGAATTTTCGAATTTTCAAAGAAAAAGCAAAGCATACAAAGCTACTTGGAGTGACTCAGAATCTGATGAGGAAACTTGGCCCGAAGAAACTGCTCAACATACGAGCAACCTGGCCCTTTGTAACTCTTCAAATGACTACACATGTCTGATGGCTCATGTTCGTTCCTCCAAAGAACCTTTCAGAAAAGACAAAGAAGACATCTCAGACTCTGATGATGAGTCATGTCCTACTGCAGAATAATTGTTGGCTATGTATGAAGAAATATCCTCAAGGGCAAACAAGGCAGCTGATATCATAAAGTCTTTGGAAGCAAGAGTTAGACTTTACGAGAAAAAAGGAGATCCTAGCACTTCTTCACAAACTCAAGACATATTCTCAGCAAAGTACACCCTGATGGAGAATGAACTCAAAGTTGCCAAACATGTAATCAACTCAAAAGACATCTCAATAAGTTCCTTAGAACAAGAACTTGCTTTTGTGAAATAGGTCAACAAGGACAGAGGAGAAAAAAATTCTAACACTCAAAAGGGAGTTTTCTAGAGTGATGAATGGATCTCAGGAACCATCAGTTATAAACCCATATGGGACGTCCGCTGATCATTCAAAAGGTAAAGGCAAAGAGGTGAGGCACCACAATGAATTTTGTGGTAAAATTTCCTGTAGAGAACGAACAGAGTTTGAACTCATGTCAAAATCTCAAACTGCTAGTTCTGAACATGAACATCCTATCTCATACTCTTACTCCGGTCACAAGAACTATAAAATTATCCCTACATGTCATTACTATAGTATTAAAGGGCATATCTGACCTGACCGCAATAGGATGAGATATGACTTATATACGGTAAAGTCACTTTTAGGGACATTTATAAAGTTCAACCAAAATACTATAAAAAAACATGTCCCAAAACAAAAATAGACTTGAGCAATCACAAGCAAACCAAAATTTGAGTTCAAAAGGAAAACAAGTGTCTCACTTCCATTCTTGCACTAAAGTCGAACCTTGATGGGACATGGTATTTCGATAGTGGATGTTCGAGACACATGATAGCTGTACAAACGAACCTCTCTTATATATCACCTGTAAATGATAAATTCGTTACCTTTGGTGATGGTATGAGAAACAAGGTTATAGGAACAGGAACACTGAATGTCAGTGGCATGCCTAATTTGGAAGGAGTACTACTTGTTGAAATTCTAACAGCAAACCTGATAAGCATTAGTCAACTTTGTGACCAGGGATTGAATGTTAAATTTACACATGAAAAATGTTGGGTACTCGATGGAAATAATGGTTGCGTTCTTACAGGGACCAGAACTGTGGATCATTGTTACATTTTGGATCTTGATGACACATGTCACTTCAGTTCTTTAAGTGAAACAGAAACCTGGCATGAAAAACTTGGTCACATTAACTATGATAATTTGGTGAAACTGTCTAACTCACAAGTTGTTCGAGGCTTGCCGAAAGTGAGAAAGAAAGCTCCTAGCACATGTGGTCCTAGTCAACTCAGAAAACAGAAACATACATCTCACAAGGCCATACACGAGGTTCTCACCAAGCAGGTACTAGAGCTATTGCACATGGACCTAATGGGTCTAGTTCAAACTGAAAGTATCAGTGGCAAGAAGTTCATATTTGTGTGTGTGGATGACTTTTCACTATATACATGGGTTCATTTCATTAGAGAAAAGCTTGAAGCCTTTAAAATATTCAAAACCATGTGCTTAAAACTGGAAAATGAGAAAAAATGTGGAATCTCCAAAATCAAATCTGATCATGGTCGTGAATTTGAAAATTCCATGTTTAGTGAGTTTTACACTTCTAAAGGCATTGCTCAAGAATTCTCCGCACCTAAGACTCCCCAACAAAATGGGGTCATTGAGAGGAAGAACAGAACACTTCAGGAGATGGCTTGAGTCATGCTTGCTTCCAAAGATATATCTCAAAGATGGTGGGCAGAAGCTGTAAATACGACTTGCTACATCATAAATTGTGTGTACCTAAGGAAAGGTATGGGTATCACTCCATATCAGATTTGGAAAGGTAAAACTCCTAACTTAAGTCATCTTCATGTCTTCGGATGTAAGTGTTATATTTACAAAGACAGAGAACCTCTTGGTAAGTTTGATTCTAAAAGTGATTTGGTTTCTTTCTTGGTTATTCTAACAACAGTCGAGCTTATAGGGTCTACAACCTCAGAACTCAGAATGTCATGGAAAGCTTAAATGTCGTCTTTGACGATCGTTCTAGAACTTCTGTTGAGTGTGATATCCTGGAGCCCATTCAGCTTGACCTAAATACTCCAGAAGTTCCTTCTCTGAAGGAACCGGATGCTGAGAACTCTAATGAAGGAGATATTCTAGAAGAAGGGTCTGATCTGAAAATGTACCCACCTGCTGAAATCCAAAAGGATCATCCGAGTGATCTGGTCATCGGTGAACTCAATGAAAGAGTAAGAACCAGAGGTAATCCTAAACCTAATTATCGGATTATGATGGGATACTCATACTTTGCCTGTTACACCTCTATTATTGAACAAAAAAAATATTAAGGAGGCTTAAACTGATGAGTGATGCATTAAAGCAATGCAGGAAGAACTGGAACAATTTGAGAGAAATGATGTTTGGGAACTCGTTCCCAGACCAAAAGATTCCAATGTTATCAGAACAAAATGGATTTTTCGTAATAAATCTGATGAATTTGGTAACATAACTAGGAACAAGGCAAGACTTGTTGCCCACGGATACACTAAGTAGAAGGAATTGATTTTGAAGAAACTTTTGCTCATGTAGCACGACTAGAATCTGTTAGGATGTTGTTGTCCATTGCATGCATAAAAATATTTATTCTCTATCAAATGGATGCCAACAGTGCTTTCTTAAATGGCTTTTTGAAAGAAATTACTTTTGTTGAACAACCCAAAGGTTTTGACGATCCTTTTCATCATGACCGCTTTTATAAACTCAAAAAGGCTCTGTATGGACTCAAACAGGCTCCTCGAGCTTGGTATGAGAGACTAGCACAGTTTCTTCTTGACCAAGGCTACAAACGTGGCGGAGTTGACAAAACCCTGTTCATTCAAAGTACAAACAAAGACATTATCATAACTCAGATTTATGTGGATGATATTGTCTTTGGGTCTACTTCCAAAGCCAAGGTCAATGAGTTTTTTCACAATATGTCCAGTGAATTCGAAATGAGTATGGTAGGAGAATTGCTCTTATTTTCTGGGATTGCAGGTCAAACAGAGTAAGAACGATATTTTCGTTCATCAAACCAAGTATGCCAAGAAACTGGTAAGAAAATTTGGTCTTGAAGGGGCAAAACACCCGGACAATCCTATGGGAGAAAATGTTAAATTGTCCAGGGATGCCTCTGGAACTGCTGTAGATCCTACTCTCTATTAGAGCATTATAGGTAGTCTACTGTACTTTACTGCCAATTGGCCTGAATTTATTTCAGGTTAGGAATGTGTGCCAGGTATCAGGCAAATGCCAAGGAATCCTACTTGAAAGCAGTCAAACATATAATTAAATACGTTGGAGGAACATTCGACTTTGGCATCCATTACTCTTGTGAAACTAATGCAAGCCTAGCGGGATATTGTGATGCAAATTGGGTAGGAGATAAAATTAAAAAAAAAAAAAAAAAAAAAAAAAAGAGTACTTCTAAAGGATGCTTCTTTATTGGAAACAATCTTGTATCCTGGATGAGTAAGAAATAAAATAGCATATCGCTATCAACAGCTGGGGCCGAATATATTGCAGCGGGCAGTTGCAGTGCCAACTGGTTTTGATGAAGCAAATGCTTCAGGATTATGGGCTTGATCTCAATTCCGTTATATATTTTGTGATAATACCAGCCCTATAAATATTTCCAAAAATCCTGCCCAACATTCTCGAACGAAGCATATTGACATTTGATATCAATTCATTTGAGAACTGGTTGGAGAGGGAACTGTAATTTTGGAGCATGTTCCTACACAAGAACAACTGGTCGATATTTTTACTAAGGCACTTGATGCAAATCGTTTTTTGATATTAAGGAAGTCTCTAGGAATATGCACTGCATAATTTTCTTCCATATATATGAGTTCTTGATTAAATTTTATTTGTAGACATTTTAAACTCGTGCCAAGGAGTTTTGGTTAGAATTTGACTTGAGGGGCTTAGACAGTTTTGGCTCGTATCTAGGAGCATTGCAGACAGTTTTGGTTTGTATCAAGGAGCATTATTTGATTTAGTTTTTTTGAGTGTCAGGAGAAGTTTTGTCCCCTTCTTCTTCTTCTTCTTGAGGCTCTTGGGTTGGTGGATGATCGACCCCACTTGCGACCATGCTAAACTCCGTTTCATGAGCTCGACTAGTTAACTATTCAAAGGACTTCGACTGAATTGCTTGAAAAATATACTGTAGCCCCTACTGCAAACCTTGAATGCACATATCGATGACAGAGGCTTCGGAAAATTTTACCTTGCAGCTTAGATTTAAACATCACCAACGGTTGATATTTTGATAATAAACTCTTCTTTTCAGCTGATGTAAATTTGCAAGCTTGAGCAAGCTGACTGTTCTTCTAGTGTTGTAGAAGCAATTGAGAAATTCTTTTTACCAATGCTCCCAACTGTCGATTAAATTTTCCCTTAAGTCGGTGTACCAATCAAACGTGCTTCCTTACGAGGAACGAACTGTTTTACCAAGTGATCTGCATATGTTTCGGCATCATTGCAGGTTTATACAAAGTGGGCCATATGTTACTTTGGGTTGCCTATCTCATCAAATTCGGGGGTTGGTAGCCTGAAGGCATCTTCAAGTTGTCAATCCTTGCAGTGTATGACTTAGTATATGTTGGAGACAACTTGGAGCTTCCGTCGAACTTGTCGTTGAAAGTTTCTAAGATGAGCCCCTTCAATTGATTTGTTGAAATCAATACATCTTATGAGACTTGCAGTGTTTTGGGTGAAGACTTCTCTTGTTCACTGAACATTACTTCGTGTACATCTCAACTTCATCATATTTCTCGACTTGTTTGTTGGTCGGATGACTTTTATCAACATCATATTCTTTGCTCAGCTTTGTAATCAGAGTGTCTCGTGCTTGAACATATTTGGCGAGTTCTTCGTCGGCTCTTGCAAGGTTGGTGATTTGCTCTTCGATGCTTGTTATGGACTTCACTTAAAACTTCTTGAAATATGAGAATTTGATGAAGAAAAAATATGAGAGGTAGGCCTGGAAAAAAATTTAACAACAAATTTTGTGTTTTAATTTAATAAACACGAAAAAGAAGTACAAATTGAATTTCTTGAATCAAATTGATAAACTTTACAATATCATGAATTCAATCCCTAATATTCATTTGATCTTCTCTTCAATTATTTGATGCCTTCAATCTCGGAGTTGACTTTGATCTTCTCCGGCTTTAAGATTTGACTTGAATAACGTTATTCCCAAGGCTTTGAAGCTTGATATTGGATTAAACGATCTTCTTGAATGAATACTCGAAGAACAGCTTCGAAGATCTTGGCGAACACTGGAGAACACCTTCGAAGATCTAACTTTAAAATGCCGATTGGAAGGATTTCGCACCTTGATCCGGATCGAACGTCACTTTGCGGTGATTTCCTCCAAAAATCGCCAAAGAACTTTGACGATTGTTGTAGAACGTCAAAGAATGGCGAAGAATGCCGAAGTTGTCTTTGCTCTGGAATTCTTCACTTGCTTCTTGATTTGTGTTGTTGTGATTTTTGGTGGAACACTGAGCCCCTATTACTCATTGTAGGATGGAGAACCCTAATGGGCATAGGATTCAAATGGAATAATTTGATTGGTCCTAAAAATATCAAATCTATCAAATATCTTTGAGATAATTATTTAATTAATTATATTTAATTTGAGACTTTAGATAATCGGACTTATTTACTTTCATGGTATAATCAAATTGGATTTAAAATTGAACTTCAACAATCTACCTTTTGATCACTTCATTAAATTTGCGGACTCTCGAAGCCATAATTCAAATAATAATTTCTGCCTGACTCATCTTAATTTTGATTGATTTTTATTTGGTCCATTATAAATTGATATTCACCATCATTCTTTGGGATAAAAACTAAACTAATGTAATTTAATTTAGTAATATCATACTGACACGTGGCGACTTCCAATAGGTCAATAAAATATACAACAAATTATCAATTAAATTAACTACTTAACTTAAATTTTTTATTAATTAATTCTTAACATTAAAATAATCAATATAAAATTGGTTTACAATATATATTTTATTGCGTGGCGCATTTCAATTAGATCCAAAATTTGAGTATCCACAGTATTGTATATTGAAATTGGTTGTTGCCTTTGGAGGATTTGGTTGTGATCTTTACAGATAAAAGGATCCATTTGTTAATTTGATTGAATCTCAAGGATGATAATCGTTTTTTTTTTTTTTAATCTCTTAATCTTAAAACAAAGAAAAAATTATCTTCCCCTCAAGGTGACTCGAACACAGTACTAAAGATCTAGGTAGTGGATGCTCTGCCATTTGCGCTATCCAGCTTCGTCTCAAGGATGATAGTAGCTCCAAAAAAAAAAAAGGAGAATCCGGTCTATTAGAATTTGGAAATGCTGTCCTCCCTACTATAGAGAATAACTCTCCAAAATTATCTCCTAATTAGTTGCTAAATCATATCCTTGTAATTATTCTATTGTACCTTAATTGTAGCTTATTCATTGTAACAACTATAACTATATATTATGTTGAATAATATCAAATCACAATTACGGTGATAATTACTTATCTATATGGTATCAACCTAAATACAATCCTAACTCTACTAATCACCGCCCTTCTTCCATGGTCGCCACCGTTGCCGCCTCGTCCTCCTCCACCACTGAATCTCTCCCTCTCTCAACCATGATTCACATGTTAATCATCAAGTTAACATCCACCAATTATCTTCTATGAAGCAATCAACTTCTCTCTCTTCGCTCTTGTCAAGATCTGGTCGGCTATGTTGACGGCTCAACACTGGCACCACCCCCATAAATTGATACCAATAGACAAAAATCCCTGAATCATGCCCACACCGAGTGGCTTGCCCATGATCGACGTCTCCATAGCCTTATCCTTTCTTCTCTCTCCGAGAAAGCCATAGCTGAAACCTTAGGCTGCTAAACTTTACGTGCTATCTGGCTTGCTCTTCAGGCCGCGTATCAATCGTCATCCACTGCCAACATCTAAGCTTTAAAAGAGGAATTGCATACTCTCTGCCGCGGTGATCAGTCCATTGCCGATTATGGCCGCAAATTCAAGGCCATCCTTGATCGCTTGGCTGCTCTCGGCCACTCCATAGATGAGGTTGAGAAGTCCCACTGGTTTCTCCGGGGCTTGGGCCCTCAGCTCTCCGCCTTCTCTGCCACTCACATGGCCGCCTCGTCCCTTACCCCGTTTCGTGATCTTCTGCCGCAGGCCATTAACTTCCAACTCTTTGAACACTCCATGGACTCTCATACACCTCCTCCAACAGTATTCACCGCCTACCACTCCCCCAACAATTATGGTCATGGCAATTTTGGCCATGACACACCGAATTAGCAGCAGCGGCACCAGCCCAATAAACCCACCACCAACAGCCGCGGTCGCGGGACCAACAAACCCCGGTACATGCCTCATTGCCGAATCTGCGATGGTGATGGATATATCGACAAATATAGCTCCGAACGTTACACTCTCTCTCCCTCGCACGAATCTGCCAACTTGGCCGAGGCTTTCATCGCCTCGTGCCAGATTGCCTCTCCAAATGAATTTGACTGGTATTTTGACACAAGTGCATCCGCCCACATGACGCTGTCTCCGACCACCTTGGACACCTCTGCTCCTTACTCCGGTAATGATCATTTAATTGTTGGAAGTGGCGATTCCTTGAATATATCTCATACTGATTCTTGCAATTTAAATTATTCTGTTCGCTTGCTTGATGTCTTGGTCATTCCTGAAATTACAAAAAATTTGGTTTCCATCAGCAAGTTAACAAGCAATTTTTCGGTGAATGTGGTCTTTACTAATCACTCGTTTACTATTCAAACAAGGGACACAGGGGAAATTCTTGCCACGGGAAGGCGTGAACGTGGACTTTACATTTTGGAGAAGAGCCAACGTGCTTTTATCATGTTTTTTTTATTCTAGAAAGTTAAAGGGTTCTTTTGAATTGTGGCATTCACGTTTAGGGAGCCATTTGACATTATTAAATTGTTGAATAAACGTGGACTGTTATCGGTTACTTCTTTATTGCCTAAAAGCTAAAATCACTCGTTTATCATTTCAAACTAATTCCAAACGTGCTACTAAAGTATTGGATCTTGTGTATTCTAATTTATGGGGACATGTCCCCACTGCTTCTACACTCGGATATCGCTAATATGCCATATTTGTTGATGATTATTCTAGATTTTCCTAGTTGTTTCCTTTACGCAACAAATTCGAATATTTTGACGTCTTCTGCCGGTTTCAGACCTTTGTGGAAAATCAGTTTGTTTGCAAGATTCACACTTTTCAAAGTGACGGCGGCTCAGAATTCATTAATAATTGATTACAAGCACTTTTTCGGAAAAGTGGTATTTGGCATATTATGTCCTGTCCTTATACTCCAGCCCAAAATGGACGTGCCGAACGCAAACATCGGCACATCATGGAAGTTAGCTTACCTATGCTATTTCATTCAAATGCTCCAACCTCATTGTGGTCGATGCCTTCAACACCGCCATCCATACCATCAACCAACTTCTAACACCAATTCTTGACAACAAGTCTCCATATGAAGCAATATACAATCAAGCTCCAAATTATGCCAATTTTCATCCGTTCGGGTGCCATGTCTTCCCTTGCCTTCGGGGCTATGCAGCCAACAACTTTTCGCCCCACAGCATACTGTGTATCTTCATTGGCTATAATACAAGTCATAAGCGATATCACTGTCTTGATTTTGCCACTTTCGGATATATATATATATATATGTCCCTTCATGCCTAATTCGACGAGACTCATTTTCCATTTGCTGCTGCCATTCCCTCAATTGGGTCCATCAACTGGATTTTTCAGCTTTTATGGACGCCTCGGCAGCCTACAGCCCATCCCCGTCGTTGGACGATTCTCACTCCCCTGGGCCCGTGTCTTCTGCTGCTCCTGGCCCATGTCTTATCTATTCAACCCATGCTGCAAATGGGTCATCAGCTCATCTCGAACCCCCTGGTCCAGGTCCATCCGAGCTCCCAGCCGAACCTCCATCTCCATTGGCTCACTTGCCTGCCGTTGTTCTTCCGCCATCGGCCTCCCCAGCTCCAGCCTAGCCTCCGTCACCTGAGTTACCACCACCAGCCTCGGCGACCATTCATCTAATGATCAAGCGTGCTCGTGCCAGTATTTTTCATCCTCTTCATATTGCTGACTTGTCATTTATCAAGTCCTCTCCTACTCTCTCTGCTCTTTTTGCTGATAAGATTCTGAAGGGGTTCAAATCTACTGCCAAATCACCGGAATGGTTAGTTGCCATGAATGATGAAATTGCCGCCTTTCATTCTAATCACACCTGGGAACTTGTCCCTCAGCCATGTGGAACAAATATTGTTGGTTCGAAGTGGATTTTTCGCATTAAATATCTCTCCGATGGGAGCATCGACCGTTTCAAAGCCCGTCTTGTAGCTTAGGGCATCACTCAACTGCCGAGATTTGACTATACTCACACTTTTAGTCCGATAGTAAAAGCAGCCACCGTTCGCACTATTCTCACTCTCGCTGTCATGCGCGGGTGGCCCCTTCACCAACTCGACGTAAAAAAAGCCTTTTTAAATGATAACTTATCCGACTTCCTGGCACTTTCGCCACACCATGATATACTAGGCTCACTCTATCGAATCCGCGGCAGGATCTATATCGAATCTATTTTTCACCGACTTGGACGTCGACTTTATGGAGCAGCCTCCTGGCTATGTGGATCCTCAATTCCCCAACCATGTTTGCCGCCTCAAACGGTCACTTTGCAGTCTCAAACAAGCCACGCACTCATAGTTTCAACGCTTTAGTGATTTCCGGGTTCGTCTCGATTTTTGCTGCAGCCGAGCTAATACGTCTCTCTTCATCTTTCATCGTGGAGCTCATATTATTTACCTCCTCATTTACATAGATGATATCATCCTAACTGGTGACTCTTCGAATTTAATCAAGCGATTGATTTCTTGCATCAACATGGTGTTTGCAATTAAAGATTTGGGCCGTCTACACTACTTCCTAGGTTTAGAAGTTCATTACACCCCACCGACATCTTTCTTACACAGTCCAAGTACGCACACGACATCCTCACTCGTTCTGAGCTTCTTGATGCAAAACCCGTTGCCACCTCTCTTGCCGCCGACACTCACCTCGTTAGTGATGGTGCACCATTTCATGATCCTACTGCATATCACTCACTTGTGCCTTGTGGGAGCCCTTCAATACTTAACCATTACTAGACCAGATCTATCATATGCTGTAAACTCAGTCAACCAATTCCTTCACGCCTTTACTGAAAATCATTTTCTTGCGGTCAAGTGCATATTACAATATGTGAAGAGAACTCTTCATTTCGGCCTCACTATCTCTCGGCATTCTTCCGACTATCTCTTAGCTTACTCCGACGCCGCTTGGGCTCGTTGCATCGAAATGCATTGTTCAACGTATAGCTATTCCATCTTTATTGGCAACAATCTTGTCTCATGTAGTACCAAAAAACAATCCACTGTCTCTCGCTCAAGCTGTGAATCGGAGTACCATGCCCTTGCAAATGCTGCGGCTGAACTCATCTGGGTTGCCTATCTTCTCCGTGATCTCTGGGCTTTACCTACATCATGCCCCCAGCTCCTTTGTGACAACAAGAGTGCTATTTTTCTCTCCTAGAACCCGGTGACCCATAAACACGCAAAGCACATAGCCATCGACTATCATTTTGTTCGGGAACTCGTCTCCTCTAATAAGGCCTCTACTCACTTTGTTCCTTCGCATCTCCAGCTTGCCGACATCTTTACAAAAAGTCTCCCCCGACCGCAATTCGAATTTTTCTCTCCAAGCTTCGCGTTGGTCCTCTACCTACGTCTCGCATGCGGGGGAGTATAGAGAATAACTCTCCACAATAATCTCCTAGTTGCTAAATCATATCCTTGTAATTATTTTGTTGTACCTTAATTGTAGCTTACTCATTGTAATAGCTGTAACTATATATTATGTTGAATGAAATCAAATCACAATTACGGTGATAATACTTATCTATACCTACCGTATACACCTGTAAAAGTGACAATTCTTTATGTATAATGACCTCGTCCATAAAATTTGTATAAGTTACTTAAGTAACTTAAATAAAAGTTTTACACATCAGTTGATAAATATATTAGCATGTCGCCATAACTAATATGGAAGCCATTTTTTTAAAGTGTGGGTTTGATAAAAATACTTCGTGGTCTTTGTTTTATGGAAGAATGGATATTTTTTTTCTTTTCCGGAATATTCTTTTTTTCCTCCTGAGGACGATAGTAGATAGGCATATATTTTTAAATACAAATAATGGCTTAACTAATTGACCAAGAATCTTTGTTGGCTTAGCTAGCACTGAGAGGATAGGTCTTTTCGTTAGCCAAAGAAACAAGTTAACACCACGAAATCGTAGTTTTCAATATGAAACCAAAATTACGAAACTAGAAAAGGCTACACACAAATGATGTTGTTAGCTATTACTTGATTTTCTTCATAAACATACTAGGAATTCTAGAGAAAATGTTTCAATTTTAAATCCCGAAGCAGTATAACATCACCATATTTAAATATTAACGACACACTGACAAAAGCGTTATTAAATTAAACTTGCCCACACATAATTTTGCATTATAAAAAAATCGCGACTCCAAATGTAGTGACGCAACTACCAATTTGTAGGTACTATTGTCCTGATGCTAATTAGCGTTACAAGGTAACACAAATCAACAATAAAGTAAGTAAAACTAGAATTTATTAATAATATATCAAACATTAAAAAAGAAATAATCAAATACAATTACATTATAATATTAGTTATATTCATTTATTTCTACGTTTTTTAAATCTTTATCTTTATTCCTAATCTTCCTTATTCTTAAAAGGAAGATCGTTGAATTTTTTACTAGGGTGATGTGTCCTTTTTTGGGATTTTTGAATTTGTTTTAAATCTTAAGTTTTGGAAATTTCTTCAAGTTTGACTATAAAAGAGAGAAGCAAATGGGTTGGGATATAACTTCCTCCTACAATTGAGGAGAATTAACCAATCAGTTTTTTTTAAAAAAAAAAAATGCTTTTCTTTTTCCTTTTCTCCTCAATATTAAAAGTTGTCTAACTTTTTCGTCTCAAGTCCGTTTTTTATGAAAAATTTACTGAATTAATATTCTTTTCACGATCTTCGATTTGACATCTATTATGCATAGATTAAATATTAATTTTTCAGGGTAGTTCACTTTTTTTGTGATTACTATGATATGTTTCGATCTAAATTTTTTATATATAAAATAAAATGTGAGATATTATCAAAGTACTATAATATTTTATTTGGAAAATGATATACTATTTTTAGAAGATTAGATTAATTTCTTTTACTTTAATTGTGCATTTTTATAATTTCTTTTACTTTAGTTGTGCCTTTTTATAATAATTTATGGATTGGTTAAATCATTTTGTTTTAAGGAAATTTGATATAAAAAGTGAGCTGATTTGTTAGAGTTATAATTTACAATAGAAAGGTTCGATATAATAGTTAAAATGGTTTATTGATTGAATTAGTGTCTTTTTTAAAGGAAAGTTATATTAACTACAAATATATTAAGTTGATTATTTTTTATATTTAAATACATCACAATAATATATTTTAGTACTCCTTGCTTAATGAAATCATTTCAGTGCGAGATCTCATGCTAATATTACTAAATACTAAATATAATATATGTGATTCTCTAACAATATTTCACCTTATACAAATATGTAGTGTATTAGTATATTATTCAAATATTACAAATATAAAATTATCGCATAGACCAGTATCATGTTATATATTTTATATCAGATTTTTACGTATTATAGTACAACATTTCATATAAGCCATTTATAATATATTTTATTCATTACTTATTTTGTTTTACAGTATAATACATATTTACCTTTACATTTTAATAAAAAAATTCTACCCCGTGCATCCCACGGGTGGAAAACTAGTACTTATAATTTATATAAACTGATTACTAGACAATTATTCAAGTTCAATAATATGGTTACATAATTTTTTTAATATAGTTTTATTAAAATTATCCAAATATCACTACCTAATTGCAAAAGAAATCATGGCCTATGGGGGCTTAATGCTCCCTTTCCTCCAATGTAAGTCTGTCACTGCTCCTCGATAATGACTACTCCATTCATCCCAAAATAATTATTGTTTTAGTTTTTTTACAAATTTAGAAATCTCAAAAAATAATTCATATGCTCTTCGTTAAGTTTGATTACTATATTATTTTTTTAAAAGTTTTGTCTCTCAAAATTTTCCTATCATATCAATATACTACCTTCATTTTTTTAATTGTTCTTATAGACTTGGATATGAGAATTAAGGGAGAGGGGGGAATGGTTTATAAGTCTTCATCTAAATTTTATCTCTCATATCAAATCTCTTAATCTTCTCCATCTTTCCTTTATACAAATATTATATGTTTCCATTAATTTTGAATCTCCTATAACTAGATATGCTTAGTAAAATTATAGAGATTTTATTGAATAATAATAGGATCAATATCAAGAGAAATATGGAAAAAAAGTTAAAAGAACAACTATTTTTTTTTTTTTTTTGGAAAAAAAATCACAAATCTAAAAGAACAACTACAAAAGGAGGTAGTAATTTCTTTTCCCATTTTGAAGGCTAATTAATAATACTAGCAATTTATCACGTGCCTTACACGTGATTCCTATATTTTATTGAACTATTATATTATGATGTAGTTTTTTCAAAATATTATTTCCAATTGTGGTATCATATAATTAATTCTTATAATTGTGTTTGATTAAAATAATTAAAGTTATTTTAAATATTATAATTTTCATATTAATTGTTAAATATAACATAATATAGATTCAATAAAATCTTTTAAGTTATAAGAATATCTGTATTAAATGTTTATGTGAATTATTATTTATGTTCATGATATAAAATATTTCATAAACATATTCCTAATATCCTATAATTAAAAAATAAAACTATATAATATATATATATATATATATATATTTCTTTTTTCTTTTTCAACAAATCATCCTTAGATGGGGGAATTGGGGCAGATTCTCAACCTGTGTATAACCAATATGCACAATGTCTTTTTAAACTATATTATTAAGAAAACATATTAAATTACAATATATCCTTATAAAAATAAAATACTTTCTCGATATAATATATGTAACTCTATTTATATTCAAGGAATGTATAAAAAACTATACTTTTATTCCTGACTTCTTATATATACTCTATTTTCTTTGTTTTTTCTCAAGATAATGCACAAATAGGACCTCCAAATTTTAGCTCATGCTCAAATCAATAGTTGCACTATTTTGTTTTTCAATAAACAACAAATACTTTTTAAATTTTTATTTCCAACAAATATACACCTCCATCAGAATTTTAAGCTAACACCATTAGTTTCTACTGATTTAGCATTGTCAGCCCATTTTTCTTTGCACAATTAGCCTGATGACCTATTAAGTTGAATTTCCCCCACTTATTCAGCCCGACCTTTGCATCCTCTCGCCCTTCCTCCCCCGTGCTCTTCCTTGAGTACCCATAAGTTATATACGATCGATCTCTTGCACTCCTTTGTGGCCCCTTATCCTTGTTTCACCAGTACAAGTGGCTTTCTACCTTTGATCCAGATGAGAGTAACGAGCTCTACTGCTCTTTTTCTGATGATAGTATTGATATCGATTCGAAAGATGAAGACCTTGGGAATGGTATTAGCAATGGTAATGGGGCAGAGGAGGTGTACTGTGTGTAAGGAGTTAAAACGTAAAAGATATCTATTGAATGTTTTGAGATATGTCTATGTGTGTGTGTCTATATATATATATATATATATATATATATTGTTATTTAAATAAGTGTCTAAATTATGAGGTATTTCTGCTGGTGAGTGGTTGTAACTTGTAAATCCTTGGTTGTAAATATGACTGGGCAAAGGAATTGGGCTCCGCGGTGTGATATCAACGGAAACTAATCGTGTTAAATTTAAATGTTGATGGAAGTGTTTATTTGTTAGAAATAAAAAGTTAAGATATTTATTTTTCCAAATTCAAAAGTTCATGTGTGACTTGAGCCTGGGCTATAAACCTAAACGTTGGATGGTCTATTTGTACCTTTTTTTTCTGTTCTTCCAACTATAGAGTCCAATCAAAAGTTAAACTTAAACAACACAATATATTTGAACATTGTTACAATAATTATTTAGTCATAAAAATATATTTTGTATTTGATATATATCGAGAACAAGTTGAGGAACGTTTTTATATCTTGACGTACTAGACAATTATCTTAAAATGTCACAAAAATGCTAAAATCACACATGATATAATCGTTATAATCTTATTAATTCATAACCCACTTTTTCTTTATTTTTTGTACATCCTCATTCTTGTTCTATCTAATCTAGTAGGTCGGTAGATCCGTCTTAACATTCATATTTTGCTACCCTCATTTTGTTCACATCTATTATTATTATTATTATTATTATTATTATTATTATTATTATTATTATTATTATTATTATTATTATTATTATTATTATTATTATTATTATTATTATTATTATTATTATTATTATTATTACTACTACTACTACTACTACTACTACTACTATTACTACTCCCTCCGTCCCGGCTTATCTTGCACATGGGGGTCGGTACGGGTATTAAGAAAAGTTACTTTTTGGCTGTTTGTTGACTTTTCTAAGGTGGATTGAGGGTGGAGATTTTGAGGGTGGTGATTATGTTACAACTTACTGACACGTCGGTATCTAACCTAGTGTTCCGCAAGTGTACGGATGTAGGTGTAGTACTATTGTCAAGGTCGATCCCACAAGGAATAGTTTAGGTAGTTTGATACCTCAATACTCTAGGAATGTCCTAACTAGATACTAAGTTTCAAAAGTTGATTTTAATACGACGTAAAGAATTTAACTAACACTTGACAAACAAAGAGAATTAACAATCACTGAGAAAAGGTATCCTAGGGCTTCGATTTCAGGATATTATTCCAATGTTGAATATGATTAACTTATTAATTTACCAATTTTAGTGTTTATTAGGCGGCACAACAATAATCTAATTCTTCTCTCGAAGCGATTAAACCGTTGATTAATTAAATTAATTACCCTCTCGAGTCAATTAAACCTAATAACTCCCAAACGAACCTAAGCCACGGCCTACACAGTCATAGACAACTGCGCTATATGTTCTAAGTCTGATAACGATTCCCTCCTCTCGAAGCGGAATTGTTAATCTAAATTACTAAATCTAGGTGATCAAGCTAAATTCAGTTTAAGCACAAACATAGAGATAAAACACATAAAGAACGAAATTAAATAGATTAAATCATAAATCAAAACATTGTTATAATAATCCCTACTTTCTAACCCTAGGACACGAATAGCTTAGCTACTCATGCCTAGGAATAATCCAATACAAAATTCTAATAAAAACATTGTAAAGAATTAAACTAGAAAAGAATAATTAAACCCGGATGACTCCGTCTCGATGATCTTCGTCTTCTTTGTCCTCTAAGTGGAATGATGCAATTGATGTTTTTCTCGTGATTGATTCCCCCTTTTCCTAGAGCTTGGGGTCCTTTTTATAGAGTTGGGAACGAATCTTGGGGAAGATAAGATCAAAATCCTATTAAAAATAGGAAATCTTCGCAGAAAAATCCTTTTGACACGGCCGTGTTGCTTAACTGACACGGCCGTGTTGCTTCGCAAATTTCTCTTTTCCAGCAAAATTTAACACGGTCGTGTTGCTTTGTGACACGGCCGTGTTCTATTCCAGACTCAACAGCACATTATGGACCACTTTTGACACGGCCGTGTTGCAGGTCTGACGCGGCCGTGTCGATTCTTGTGTTATTTTACTACTGGACCGGTTCAGGCCGGTTCGGACCGGTTTGGACCGGTTCTTGGACGGTTTTTACTCCTTTGGGCCGGTTTTCACTCTATTTGACTTGTTTCTCCTTCGAACTTCATCCAAATGGCATAAAAATACCTAATTATCTTCAAAACAAGTCGAAACACGTCAAATGGCCCAAATATTATAAATATTAATAAGTGCTGGTCAAATATACACGTATATGCTATAAAATATGATCCTAAATCGACCTAAATACATGCATAATAACGTGTTATCAAACTCCCCCAAACTTAAACTGTTGTTCGTCCCGAACATCATACAAAAAGACACAAAGAAGACAAGTGATTATGCATTTTGTTTAGGGCGATTAGACGATGAATTCAGTTTCAGTCTGATTTTTTTCTTAAAACAACTAGGCAACACAAATCACTTGAGCATATGTGATAACGCGTAAATCAACTAATCTCGAGACTTTGAACTTTCGAATCATTCAACCCTCACCTGGGTAAGTGTTTCACTCATCTCTCAAGTGTTTAGGCTAAAATAATTTTCACTCATATTGAATTATATGCAAAGTCTACCATATGCTTGCCAATCATCTAAACTAGACCTCGTACTTGATATGTGTGACAAAGGATCAAAAAGGTCTTTATTTTGGTTGTAATGTGGGCTTAAGGTAAGGTGGGATACATTTGGATATAAGTGACTATTCATTGGACTAATCAAGTTACGTCTAACCCGATTACCCCTCAATACAATCACTCAATCTCGCTCTTCAAATTTCAGCAAATCACCCCGCAAAGTGACTTCTTCACCTTCAAAAGTCCATACAACTTAAGTGCTTTTCAATTCTGTGGGTACCACATCTTTGGGACTACCCGACTGTTCTAATCAAATTCACAATTTAAGCACTTTATTTCCTAGCCTCTCCTCTATAAGGAGAGGCCAGTCTTCGTTTTTCACCTATCACTTTTCTCTTATTTCCTTCATCTTTTGAAACTATCCCTACTTCCCATTCCTTCCCACAAATTGTTCACCCAAAAATTCCTTCCAATTCTCCTCCCTCTAACTTGATTAATCCAATTAGGGCCAAAAGAGATAAATCAAAAGGTTCGGCTGACATTGTTAGGTTATGAATAAATAAAGCTATAAGGCTCAATTGGGCTAACTAGGGATAATAATTTTTTCATTATGGGTCAAAGGCAATTTTCATGGTTCGAATAGATAGGCTTAAACAAAAAGTTGCCTAAGATCATTTCCTAAATCACAACATATACTTGACACATTCTTAGTAAAGACTCAAGGCAAGTTCTAGAGACTAGTACACATATTCAATCAAATTCACACCGGAAAATTGGAGTATAATTAGGCTCAAATTCTCACAAGGTTAATTTTGATTGAATATTCTAAGTTCAAGCTCAATTTCGTCTCAAAACACCTCTCATGCTCTATTATGTGCCATTTTTTCATCTACTTCTCAAAATCATCTCATCATTAACTATTCATCATCCATCTTTCCCTATTATTCTCTTTTTTTATTTTTCTTTTCACTTGTTACCTATTTCCGGGTTTTTCTCATTCTTAAGACTACTAAAACACTACTAAAACTCTAAACTCTAACTCCTAAGACTCAACATGGAAATGATATGCAATCAAACTTGGGCTCACAGACCCATCAGCACCAATAAAGCAGATACATGGGCTCACAGACCCGATGACACCAATCGAAACAATAAAACTCAGCACAATGGGCACACGGACCCACAATTAACAGCAAGACTCTCGAACGAACACATTAAATCAAAACTAGAAATATAGCTGCCAAGACGTTCCACGGTCTACCCCCTCCCCCAAACTTGGCTGAAAGTCAATGTTTGGAGGAAAAAAACGTGGTACGCCTTGGTGCTAACTTACAAATCGTTTCGACGACGACGGCGTTTCGAAACCCCTACTGAATCTTGGTTCGTCCGTCTCCGCATCACGCTCTGAATTTTTGCATCTTTTTCTGCTGAAGTAATGACGCGGCCGTGTTGAAGGTTTGACACGGCCGTGTCACCTTTTTGCCAAAATTGACGTTTCTGGGGCACTTTTGACGCGGCCGTGTCGTTTGTGTGACACGGCCGTGTTGCATTCCAGCATTGATTCACGTTTTGAGCTTGATTTTGACACGGCCGTGTTATAAGGCTGACACGACCGTGTTGCTGTTGAACCAAAAATTGATTTCTAGGCCTGATATTGACGCGGCCGTGTCGTTTGTGTGACACGGCCGTGTTGCTTTACAGCATTGTTTCACGTTTTGAGGGGCCTCTTGACGCGGCCGTGTGAATTGTGTGACACGGCCGTGTTGCGTTGAACCTTCATGACGCGGCCGTGTTCATAGTGTGACACGGCCGTGTTGCCTCTTCTGCTCCTTTTAACGCGATTTTTCGTCTTTTCGACCCCCGTTTCTTGCAACACTCGTCCATGTTGATTCCTAAAAACATAAAACACTAAAACACACGTAAAACATAAAACTTAACGAAATAATAAAAATAGAAATAAAAATAAAACGATAAACATCGGGTTGCCTCCCGATAAGCGCTTTGTTTTACGTCATCAGCCGGACGTCCTTTTTCTATCAACCATTTTCTAGCCACCCCGAGTTGGATGTTTTCTGACCAATTAAAGAGCTATTTGGGACATGAGGATTTTCTACAGCAGCTAGGGTAGTGTAAATAATGCTACAATTGTGCCTACCCCTTAGACCCGACTTATGCATTTTGAGTGTGATTATTTCGTTTTGAACCCGAAAAACCAACTCCCCTTTAGGTACATCTATTAGTGCTTGGCTAGTCGCCAAGAAGGGTCTTCCTAAGATAAAAGGGAATTCATCATTCCCTTTCATGTCAACAACTAAGAAATCACTAGGGAATTCAAAATTTAGCACTTTTACCACTACATCCTCTGCTACTCCCAACGGCGTTAATGAAGATCCATCCGCCAATTTGATAGTAGTAAAGGACCGTTTAATTTCCCTTAATCCTAATTGTCTATACTGCTTAAGAGACATTAAATTTATACTAGACCCCAAGTCACACATGACATTATGAAACTCATGACTACCAATTGAGCAAGAAATAGTAAAACTCCCTGGATCTTTTGCTTTTGTTGCTCGTCTCGGTTTCATGCTTGTGGTTGCGTTCTTCTTGGGCCCACTCGGTGTCTTCTTCGTCGTCTCTTTTCCATCCTTCCTCTTCTTGATTTCCTCTTTATCTTGGATTCTCTCCTTTAGTGGTTCCTGTTTCACAACAACAACTCTAGATTGCTCTAAAGGGTCAAGGTTAGCAAAGAACGAATTTTTAAAACAAAAATCAAAAGACTCATCAAGAATAGGATATGGAATTTTCTTATCTATGATTGTATTGACCTCCTCCTTCTTGATGTTTTTTACTTCCTCGCTTGATTCCTTCGCTTCTTGGTCCTTCATGCTCTCTTCATGCTCCTCTAGCTCCACAATATTGCAGTGCTCCTTAGGATTAACCACTGTATCACTCGGATATTGGCCTTGCTTGTGTTGAGCTCCTACTATCTTTATTAGTTGGCTCATGTTTGATGACAATTCTCCAATGCTAGCTTGGGTCTGCACCAGTGTGTTCTCGAGCCTCTTGATGTCTGCCCCTTGCCCAGTGATATGCTTGTTTAGCTCCATAAATTTCCCATCTACTTTCTTCTCCAACTGAGCTAACGTTTCATCATACTTTTCAAATTGTGACTGCACTATCTCTTCTTGTGATGGCTTCTTACCGTCATGGATCATGCCATTTGTAACAGCAAATCCGGGTGGCGGATTAAGTGTATTTTGCACGTTCCCATATGAAAAGTTCTGATGATTCTGAGGGTACTGATTGTACCGAGGCTGATTGTTCTGGAAGTTGTTGAAGTTTCGTTGATTCACAAATTTTACTTCTTCAACTTCTTCCGGACCCCCTGGCTGTTGTGCTAACGTTAGATTAGTTAGCAAATTCACCTGGCTCGTCAATGCTGTTACTTGTGCTGTGAGCTTTTCAATTGGCTCATTATTGACGGGCTCGACTTTTTGGACACTGGCTATCCTCTTTGGTATGTTCCTCTCATTCGACCATTGGTAGCTCGTTCTGGCCATCGCGTCCAGGATTGAGAATGCCATCCTCACTGACTTCTCCATCAAACTTCCACCCGCAGCTGCATCCACTTGGTTTCTAGTCGGAGCAAGTAGACCATTGTAGAACTTGCATACTTGCTGCTTCTTGGTGAACCCATGTTGAGGGCAACTCCGGATAAGATCCCGGAATCGCTCCCAAGCCTCTCCGAATGGCTCTTGGTCCAATTGCTTGAACTGATTGATCTGGTTCTGCAGGTCGAGCATCTTGCTTGGTGGAAAATACTTCAACAGGAAAGAAGTACTCAAGTCTTCCCAATCTCTGATGTCTTCTAGTGAATTGAACCACTGTAATGCTCTGTCCTTCAGTGAGAAAGGGAACAGTCTCATCTTGACTTGCTCGTGCGGCACATGATTGATCTTGATTGTGTCGGCCAGTCTGCGAAACTTGATCAGATGCGCATTCGGATCCTCCAACGCACTTCCCCCATACTTGTTTTGCTGCACTATATTGATTAGTACAGGCTTCAGCTCGAAATTGTTGGCATTGAGTGGTGGAGGTTGTACTCCTCCTGCCTGCTGATTTGGACTGGGCTTCAAGCAGTCGCTAATAGGCGTGTCATCTTCATCACCTGCAGCTGGGTCTATCTGAATTGGGCCGTACTGCTGTTGTAGTTGTGGCCCTTGTGGAGGTAGCTGCTGCTGTATGTTCGTGACTCGATCATCCAACCGTGCCAGGGCTGTCAGTACTCTGTTAAGTGCGTCATCCTGATTCGGATGCTGTGGTGGGTTCTCCATCTCAGATGCGGAGTTTCTTCTAGTTCGGTGTCTGCGAGCTGTCGCTTCAATTACCGGATCGAAAGGAAGAAGGGTTTCTTTCCCTTTTGATCTGGTGAGCATACGAAGCCTGCAAGCACCAAAAACAAGAACTACCGCGTAATACAAAAATTAACCCAAAAATAAAAAATGAAAATTACAATTAAAATTACGAAAAAAATAAAATCTAGTCTAGTTTCCTCCTATTTTTCAAGATAAAAACTAAGCGCTAAATCCTATTCCCCGGCAACGGCGTCAAAAACTTGACACGTCAGTCTCTAACCTAGTGTTCCGCAAGTGTACGGATGTAGGTGTAGTACTATTGTCAAGGTCGATCCCACAAGGAATAGTTTAGGTAGTTTGATACCTCAATACTCTAGGAATGTCCTAACTAGATACTAAGTTTCAAAAGTTGATTTTAATACGACGTAAAGAATTTAACTAACACTTGACAAACAAAGAGAATTAACAATCACTGAGAAAAGGTATCCTAGGGCTTCGATTTCAGGATATTATTCCAATGTTGAATATGATTTGCCTATTAATTTACCAATTCTAGTGTTTATTAGGCGGCACGACAATAATCTAAATCTAGGTGATCAAGCTAAATTCAGTTTAAGCACAAACATAGTGATAAAACACATAAAGAACGGAATTAAATAGATTAAATCATAAATCAAAACATTGTTATAATAATCCCTACTTTCTAACCCTAGGACACGAATAGCTTAGCTACTCATGCCTAGGAATAATCCAATACAAAATTCTAATAAAAACATTGTAAAGAATTAAACTAGAAAAGAATAATTAAACCCGGATGACTCCGTCTCGATGATCTTCGTCTTCTTTGTCCTCTAAGTGGAATGATCCAATTGATGTTTTTCTCGTGATTGATTCCCCCTTTTCCTAGAGCTTGGGGTCCTTTTTATAGAGTTGGGAACGAATCTTGGGGAAGATAAGATCAAAATCCTATTAAAAATAGGAAATCTTCGCAGAAAAATCCTTTTGACACGGCCGTGTTGCTTAACTGACACGGCCGTGTTGCTTCGCAAATTTCTCTTTTCCAGCAACAATTTGACACGGCCGTGTTGCTTTGTGACACGGCCGTGTTCTATTCCAGACTCAACAGCACATTATGGACCACTTTTGACACGGCCGTGTTGCAGGTCTGACGCGGCCGTGTCGATTCTTGTGTTATTTTACTACTGGACCGGTTCAGGCCGGTTCGGACCGGTTTGGACCGGTTCTTGGACGGTTTTTACTCCTTTGGGCCGGTTTTCACTCTATTTGACTTGTTTCTCCTTCGAACTTCATCCAAATGGCATAAAAATACCTAATTATCTTCAAAACAAGTCGAAACACGTCAAATGGCCCAAATATTATAAATATTAATAAGTGCTGGTCAAATATACACGTATATGCTATAAAATATGATCCTAAATCGACCTAAATACATGCATAATAACGTGTTATCACTTACCTTTTTCAGGCTGTGCAAGATAAGGTGGGACAACCGTTTAAAGAGAGTGTGCAAGATAAGATGAGACGGAGGGAGTATCATCATCATCATCATCATCATCATCATCATCATCATCATCAGAGAGCATACAAGAAATAAAATTTATTTGTCTGTTCCAACATGCTTGAATTATATATTAGACATACTAATAAATTCAATATTTTCATGGATGATAGATTATAAAGATACAATTATCCATATTCCCCAACATTCATATTTGTCTATTATTATTTGTATTATTACTAAAATTAAGTATCATACAATTGATTTTTGTTTCACTTGTAATATACCATTTTGTAATTGTTATGTATTTCTCCGTACATCTAAGTTGTCTTCTTCTTCTTCGAAAAAATGGAGCAATACTTTTTCACAACTAATTATACTACTCTGAAAAGTATTATTCTATTCATCCCCACAAATTTATCATGTTTGTGTAACTAAAATGGGTCATGTTTGCATAATTAAACTTTACTAGACCTTTAATATTTAAAGGCTTAATTATTATATATAAATAAGGGACATACCTAAAACCTATAGAATTAGGTTAAGTTATATATATATATATAATAAGAAACATAATTTCTATTGCAACAAAAAATATGTAAAGAATGAAAAATCCCTCACGCTCAGAACATCTGTAGATCGCAATCCATCAGATTTTAATAATAATCCTAAGTGATTATATGAAGGCTAAACTATGAAGACAAACTACAATATTAACCATAAACTAATTATTTGAAGGGGTCGGACAAAATAGGTCAAACAAGAATCAGTTGAAATTTAGGATTTTTTTACATTGTGCTAATAATCTATATGAGAAAATAATTTATACATGTCTAATTACCGATGTACATGCCTAATTACCGTACATAAGAGAGATACAAAACTTAGTATATTAGGCTAAACTGTCAAATAATAATTAGTGGAAACTATGGGCTGTTTGGTCTTGTGCTAATATTCTATATGAGAAAATAATTTGTACAATTCCTAATTACCGTTGAATAGGTCTAATTATCGTAAATAAGAGATATATAAAACTTAATATATTAGTCTAAAATATGAAGACAAATTAGCCAGTTACACCATTAACCTAAACTAGCTAATTTGAAAGGGGTAAAATAGAAAAAATAAAAATACGCTAAAACTTAAGATTGTTTGGCCTGCCACAGTAATTTATATGAGAAAGCAATGTTTAAAAGCCTAATCACCACAAATAAGAAATATATAAGACCTAATAGAGTTAGACTAAAGTATGAAGGAAATTTAGCAAATTACATAATTAACTAAACTAATTAAATTTAAAAAGGATAAAATAAGCCAAATAAACTATACACTAAAATATCGGGTACACATGTACTATAATTAATTAGGATAAGTTGTGTTTGAATACTTATATATAAATAAGCAAAAACTTGTGTACACCAAGTGGACAAAAGCCTTAAAGTACACTTGGGTCCAATGACCCGCACACAACCCATGGGTTATTATTTTTTTATATTTTTTCGGTATAGTTGTGCTATTTTCGTTGACCTAGCAGCTGCTCTTATGATAATGCGCACAGTCATAACCAAAAGCCGCGCCAGTACATTTAGGAAGGGCCTTGTTTGAAAGGTTGCAAGATCTTGGGTTTGAAACCCAGAGATTGCATGTTTTCATTTTTTTTTTTAATTATTATTACATATTATGTATATATATGAAATTCTAATTTAAGTAAAAATTGTTGTAACTCAATTGACAAGCTGCCTTGATTGATTATGTGAAGTCTTGTGTTCGAGTTCTACTAATTTTCAATTTTAGTTAATTATTCTTTAAATATATTTTTTTAATACTTTAATATGAATATTAATTCATTCAATAATAAAAAATAAATCAATAATTAAGTTATATTAATGTAAGAAAAATAATAAATAATTATATTTTTATTATTGTTGACTTTTTTTTTTCTATTTATTTATTTAATTTATTTGTTTAAAAAAATTTCTTCTAAATATATTTTATTAATACTTTAATTAATTATTAGTTACTATTAATGAAAATAAATATTAATAATTCAATAATAAAACACAAATTAAAAATTGATATTTATTTATTTATAATTTTGTAAATAAATTTATTAATAATTTAATTAATTATTAGGTACTATTAATTAGCAATTAAATATTACTTAATTCAATATGAAAATAAACTAATAATTAATTATATTTTTTATTTTTCCCTATTGATTTTTTTTTTGTTTCTTTATTTTTTGATTTATTTATTGTATCTATTTTTTCTGATAATTAAATCAATAATAAAAATAAATTAATAATTAGATTTATAATGGAAAATAATTTATAATTCATTGTAGTTTTAATTTTTCATTGTTGATTTTTTCAATGTTTTTTATTTTTTGATTACATTTATTATATTTATTTGTTTCAATTTTTTCAGGTTACGGTATATTTACTGTTTGCTTATAATATATATATTACGTTGCCTATTAATATAAAATTACAATATAATTTTTTTTGTATACTACTGTATATTTTTTTTCCAGCTTATAATATAATTATTGTTCCCTTATAGTGTATATTATCCTCCTTAAAATTATAAGTTCAATAAGTATACACCGTATACAATTTACAGTTATATCTATTTATTATTTGTATATTACTATATAATTAATTTTTCAGGTTATAATATATTTACTATTTGCTTAAAGTATATATTATGTTGCCTAATAGTATATGTTTATTAGTTACAGTATAATTTGTTTTTTTTTTTTTGTTGTATACTGTTGTGTATATATTTTTCCAACTTACGATATAATTATTGTTCCCTAATAGTATATCTTACCTTCCTCAAAAGTATAAGTTCATTTAGTAATAGACTGTTTATAATTTACACTATAACTATTTATTCTTTGTATATTACTCTATAATTATTTTTCAAGTTACATAATATTTACTGTTTGCTTATAATATACATAATATTGCCTAAGAATATATGTTTAGTAGTAACAATATAATATTTTTGTCGTATACTACTTTATATTTATTTTTTCAGCTTACAGTATAACTATTGTTCCATGTAGTATATATTAGCCTAAAAGTATGTGTTCATTTAGTAATACACTGTTTACATTTACAGCGGTGGATTCAATATAGTATAACTTTTTTTTCTTTTATTGTGACGGAGCCGATACAGTTTAACTTATTAAATCATAAAATATTATATGGTATATTATAATTTGCTTATTGGAAAAATATAATTTGTATTTCTTTGATTTTGAACTTTTCTTTATGTTGTAGCAAATACGATATAGTGTAACTTGTTTCACAACATGAAAAATTTATTTATCGACATAGTATAATTTTTTTACAAAAAAAATATGATTTTTTTGTGCAAGCGGTATAACTTATAAATCTAAACAGAAAGAACACAAAAAAAAAAAAAAAAATGAAACAAGGAAATTATTAAAAAATTAAAAAAACTATATTTCCATAAATTATAAATTTATTTGTAATATTTAATTATTATTTGTTATACCAAAAAGTATAATTTGTATTTCTTTGATTTTGAATTTTTCTTTATGTTATGGCGGATTCGATATGATATAACTTGTTTCACCAAAATGTATAATGTATTTATCGACAAAGTATAATTTATTTTATGAAAAAATATTTTTTTATGCAAGCGGTATAACTTGTAAATCAAAAGTAAAATAGAACAAAAAAATGAAATAAAATAAATGATTACAAATTCCAAATTTAAAAAATAATTTTTTCATAAATTATAAATTTATTTGTATTATTTAATTAAATAATATTAATTTACCAGTTAATATTATTAATTATATATATTAATATATAATGAAAATCATTTATAAAATAAATACATAAAAAAATTTGTAAATTGAAAAGAAAAAGAACAGAAAAGAAATATTTATAAATCCAAAATAAAAAAAAAAAGTAAATTTAAAAAAAATATCATTTTATTTTTATTATTTAATTATATAATATTTTTTACTAATTGTCATTATTAATTTTATAAATTAATATATAAAGAAAATAATAAAAAAAATAATCATTAAAAATAAATTTTGAAACTGCAAAGTATAGGATTAGAATCTATGACCTCATACCTATTTACATCAAATGCCAAACCACTAGGCGACGACCTGTTTATGTCAATCAAATGCTCGCTTTGTTTTATATAAAATAGATGCTATATAAAAGATAACCGCGAGAGGCAAAAGTAGGTTTCGAACCCAAGACCTCTTCCTCTCGCGCCTATAATGCACCTATAAAATCGCTAGGCCACATGTTCTTATGCAAACAAGCACAGTCTAATATGTATATATTGCATCGTGGTACTAAAAGAAAAAGAAAAAAAAAAAATTGCGATTCGCCAGATCACGCGTGGACCCGATTGTGGACGCGAATTTTTGGTTGTGCTGTATTTCAGCGAATTTTGAAGTCCATCTAATAAATGGAGTGCACAATAAAGTCTTGTGTGCACTTGGTGCACATGAGACTTACTCATATAAATAAATAATAGTATATGGATGAGATATGGGGCATGTTGAATGATTATATTATGTATATATATTATATAAATAATAGTATATGGAGGAAATTGCATCACTAATCTTATACTAATTAATTGAAAAGGGACAAAATAGATTAAACAAAAATTGATTGAAACTTAAGAAACTTTTATATTAGTGTAGTGTATACCGTATAGATAGATGGATAATTTTGGAATAGTGGTGGAATCTATATCTCGAATCCCTAAGATTAAAATTATTTTAGGGAAATCCTTATGCTATAACGTCAACTATTTCCTGATATCATTCTCGCCACTGATATGCAAAGTTTTACGCTGCAGCAGTCCAACGTTAATGTTTCTAGCTCGGTTTCGGAGCTGGCAGCTTGGGTACCACCACCACCACCACATGCGAGAATATTCGAAGACCAGATAGTGGGGCTTGGTTTTGTCATCCGATATGCCTTTGGAGACGTCATTTTGGCAGGCTCAAACCGATTAGAGCTCATGGGAAATCTATCATTTTAGAAGCGCTTGCCCTAAGATTTGCTTTGACAACGAAGTGGGAAGCGAGGGTTGGTAATCTCCTGGTAGAAGGGGATAATCAAACTTTGATGAGGACCCTCACTTCTAGAGCGGAGAGATTGGATTATTGTGAACTTATTACGGATGATATTCTCTACTTGGCAGATAGGGTCCAATGTCGCTCTTTTTCTTTTATTTCGCGTAATGCTAATGTTGTAGCACACATTCTTGCTCATTGTAAGTTCAGTGTTGATGATTGCCGTATCTGGGTGGAAGATGTCCCACCTACTATTGCTAGTCTTGTTCTTCGGGATGTAACCTATTTTAGTAATGCATGGGATTTACTAAAAAAAAAAATGTCAACTATTTTGTGACCGAGGGAACACACATAAATTTTCAGGAAAAAAAAAATCTATTTGCTTATTGCACTTCATAACTTTATGCAATATTTCTACTTATTTCTATTCACTTTTGCCTCTTTAAGCAGAAAATGGTGAAAGTTCAAGAAAATGAAATTGTAATTGAAGGAAAAAATTAATAAATATTGTTTTTAAGAAGAGTGTAAGGGAGTAAACGATATTATGAATACGAGTCGAAAGTGTAAAAACTACTCATTCCCTTTCTTTTAATTGATCTTTTAGAAAAAAAATGAAAGAATTAAGAATTCATACCCCCAGGTAATCTCCTTTCTCTCTCATATCTATCTCAAATCCAGGTTGAAAAGTAAGAGATATTTTAGGATTGACAGAGGGACAAATTTAGAGAAATAGTGAAAAATAGATAAAGGATCACTTAATTAGAGAAATCATTAAGAAGCTAAAAGATCAATTAAAAAGAAATGAAGGAGTAAAAGATAGGGAAAAACAAATATGAATAAAAGAGAAAGTGAAGGCAAAGTTTGCACATCATCCTTTTCTCTGTTTCTAACTTTGTTTTTCTCACTCTCTCCCTTTTATGTTTTCTCTTTCTTTCTAACTTTGTTAGTCTCTCTCTCCCACTCTTTTCCTCAGCTATGTTTATTTCTTTTCCCTTTTGGCACTTAAACTTTTTGTCCTACTCCATGTCATTTATAACCTTTTTCTTTAAATAAATAATTCGTTTGGTATTTACTAAAATTAAGAGGATATATCATTTTGTTGCATGGTGGATCGCGATAGTAGAGTTAGTCCCTGAACTCTATCGTATACTGATAATACAGCACCACTAGCTAGGTTATTATTTGTTAGTGTTTTCTTCTATAATTTAGTTACAAAAACCTTAAATTCGTGCAATTCAGGTTGTGGTCGGATTGATTAAATTATGAGTTGACTTTCTTAAAATCCATTAATATTTATGTTGAAAGATATTACTCGTTATGAACAAATGTATCATACTGGAGAAGTATTATTTATTCTGAAGAAAAATATTATGCTGAAATGCAATACCTTTATACAAATCAAGTAATATTTTTCAGTATAAATAATGATAACCTTTCATAATCCACATAACCCGCAGATCTACTTGCAACCCGTAAGTTGTTCGCCTTTTATAGTGTTAAATTGCAAGTGTACAACGCAGTATGAGTAACGTTGAACAAGAGTATCCTATCCGCATAGATCAGTGGTAGTAAGTACTATGATATTTAATAACCTACTTTTATTTAATTGACAGTCAATTGATTCAGGGAGATTTACTACTAGAGAAAAATAAAGACATAAAACAAATTAAACTAACAATTAAAAAAAAGCAAGCGTTAATTAATACGATTCCAATACATAATGACAAATCCTAGGGTACTTATTGATTTCTTCTAGCATATTTTAAAACTAATTCAATCAAACAAGTTTCATAAATATTCTTCTTATAAGGGTAATTGAAAATATAGATTAACCACTCTCTTGAGTTAGTTAACATGTAGAATAATTATCAAAGTTTGTATCGCCGCCTCGCTTCAATTATAAACTCCATAAAATGCAATATTCATTGGTTTCACCTTGATTGGATATATACAACTTAAGATTTGAGCCGAATATCGAAGGTACATCAAGAGGGATCAAAGTGTACTGTTCACTTCAAATGGAATTTCGATGATGTTGAAGCCGGAATTGGAGAAAGTGCTCTCTTTGGAAGTTGCAGATCTCCTCTTTGGGTTTTCAACAAGTTCAGAATCACTTGATTTCGACTTTATATCAAATGTTGTGCTCATTCTCCCATAGTTGTGCAGTTCAATTCCAACTTGTCCCTTTTCTTGCTTGTTTCTTTTCAGGATTCCATATTTGCATATTTTTGCCTAAAGTTTATAAAAACACTACAAATGCACATATTCATGAAATCAACACAAAATATGAAAATATAGCCAAACGAGTCTATTTCTACACGCTTTTATATGATTTTTGCTATGTAAATAAGCCCTAAAAGCATGGAAAGCCCATGTTTATCATATGCACAACTATTGTAAATGAAAATTTGCAATACTCTTTTTAATTGAAATAAGACTTGTATAAAGGTCGAAAATTGTTTCAAGTATTTTCATTTTACAAGATTATTAGCTTTTGATATAATTTGGTAGGAATTGATTAAATTTAGTGCCGTAACTTTTATCAGAAGAACGGAAGAATCTTGGAACAAAATTGGTGTAGACGATATAATTAAAAATGGTAAAAACTTGCGTGCACCTGATGCACAATATTAATATTGTGCATCGTTTTTTTTTTTTTTTTATTTTTTTAATAAAACACCCGAGTAGGGTGCGAGATTAAGGCACGGTCCCCAACCTGTCTATAGTCAACTCATGAAACCAGCAGAGTACAAACATTCATATAAACAAGGATATGGGCAAAAAGTGCGCAATTTCTCAAATCAGGAGGGGTCGAGCGAAACATGCCCAAAGACCTAAGGTGGGGGAGAAATAAGGTGGTTTCCTCCCTTTCGAACCAACTAACAAATCATGGCGGTTGGAAGGAGAGGAAATATGCGAGGAAAAATGCAGGGGGCTCAAACAACATCTGGAGCCACAAAATAAAAAGGGGAGAACAACCGGGGGTCATAAGTAAAAACATAGGGAAAAACATAAGTAAAAGTAAAAAACGAAGAGGAACACACGACTAGTAGCTAATGAAAGCGGAAGATTGGTTAGCCTAGCTGATCCATGCGAGCGAGGGCAAGAAGGTGGGTCAAAGCGGTCGCCGGAGTGTAAGTGATGACGGGGTGTGTGTGGTGGCCAAGCTCAGCGAGGTGGTCAACCGGTCGATTAACCTCTCGGTGGATGTAGGTAATCCGGATTGTGTTGTTTCTCAACAAGCCCCGAACCTGTGTAAGTGAGTGGGTGACTTGTCAGGATCTAAGCTTGTCCGAAGTGAGGAGCGTGACCACTGCTGCTGCATTCGTCTCGATCCATATGTGTGAGACGCCATCTTCAAGGAGTGTAAGTCCAATCGCTAGTGCCTTTAACTCAACACCAAAACTCGAAGTGGCTCAAAGAGATCGATGAAACGACAGTGTGAGGTCGTCGATGGGACCCCAAATCAAGCCACCCCCAGCAGCCTGTGCAGTATCATCAAAGAAGGAACCATCGTTGTTGAGTTTGACCCAAGGAGGGTCGGGAGCTCTCCACCGAACTAGAATAGGTGGTCTGATAGGGGCTGGGGTCCAGGTGATAATGTGCAGAAAGCGGGCTGCAGGGGTACAGCCGGTCTACGTCTGGGGGGCAATCGGTTGCTCGCAATGAGCAGTGCTAGATGACGCTCTACCTGAAAAATAATATGAGAACATAGAAAATACATATCTCTATGCTTAGCACTACTCCTTTTTGTTTAGATGAACCAAAGGATAAGATAAGGAATAATGAAAGCAACATGATCAGTGTGCACGCGTGATATGTGAAGGAAAAAACTAAGGGTAAGGATAAGGTCAAGTGTGTCAGACATCTCCACCCGAAACCAAGCCACAAAATAGGCCAACACTGACAGCACCACACTGCACTGTAGAAACACGTGGGGGATTGTCTCCAGCTCATGAGTGCATGTGGCTGCACAACATAAACTTCTGGGGACCACATGATAACCACGAGAACAATAAAAAGACTAGGTAGGAAGATGGTGGGAAACCAAACACCAGAGGAAAACAAACATTTTTTAGAAGAATCTAGTCCGTCCAAATGGCTCATGAGATAAGATTGTGATGTAATTTCATCCTAGTCAACTCCTAAGCCGTCGTCAACGAAAAATTATTGTGTGATGTGAGTCACATGTAATCTCCGCTATCTCACATGATAGGGACCTCAATAATCTCATCTATAAACCACTAAGGCAGGCCTAAGGTATCAACCAGAATGGACTCTAACCGCGGAATATTCCAACTCCTATTGATCCAAAACTCCCTGATGATCATATTCAAGCTAACAACCTGATGGACAAGCTGATCACGAAACCTCTCAGACAGAGGGTGATGCCCAACCCAAGTGTCATCCTAGAAATAGATCACCCCTTCACCAAGGGCCCAAAAAATCTGAGACTGAGCCTGCAGGGCGATCCTACAAAGGTAGATCCAGTGAAAATTGTGCTCGTGCTTCCAGCACGCACGAGTAGGAACAATATGGCCAGCCAAGCAGTACTTAACCCTCATATACTGACCCACAGCGAGGTACCCTCTTTGAAGCTCCACTTCATCTTCAGATCGAAAGCCGAGGTAAGCTCAAAGAAATCATGGATCCCTAGACCCCCCTCATCCCGAGACCTATAGGCCTCTCTCTAGCTGATCCAGTGATGCTTCTCCTGACCTCCCTAGAAGAACCGAGCATAATCTGACTCATCTTGTCGAGGACCGTCTTTGGTGGGGCAATAACCTGAAGAATATGGAGGAGGATAGTTCAAAGTGCTCTTAATGAGGGCAAGCCTCCCTCCGAAGTTTAGCTGGCAGTGTGACTAGCCAGTGATGGCGCTCAGGAGGTGCTGAATAATCAGCTGAAAGAGAGCCACGTTCATGTGCCCTGTGAAGAGCGGGACGCCAAGATAGGTGATCGACAATTGAACAATTTGAAATCCTGCTTCTTGATGAACCATGTCCTGCCACTGTAATTGAAACCTCGGACCGAGAAAGAAGTTGCTCTTCCGAGCATTAATCATCTGACCTAAGATGGCAGAATAGTGTTGAAGGAGCTCGACAAGCTCCCCCATGTCCCCCTCCTGGGCACCAGTGAATATGACATCTAGGGTTTTTAGTGGCTTTTAGAATTTTAGGGTTTTTTAGGGGTTTAGGGATTTTTAGCATAGTAACAAAATGCGAACACGAATATTATTCGGTACTATCAATTATCCACAGTTCGGGTTTTATTCGTGAATAAAACAGATACAATCAGGAAAATAGCGTCTAATCGACCAGATTCGGCAAATTATTCGGGAATAAATCGGGTTTAATACTTTAAATTAATATTTTTGTAATCTTAAATATCTTTCTTAATTTTATTAATTATCTTATATTTAAGTGTTAATTTTATTAATTTCTCTTGGTTATATCAATCACTGCACATGTTATTTGTTGCGATTTTATGCTATTTATTTTGAGTTTATTAAATGAAATAATATCAAATATAATTAGTACAATTGTAACTTATTGTTAGAATACCTAGGACTATATTCTTATTATATCATGTTTTTATTGCTTATCAATTATCAATTATTATATACTCTTTCCGTCTTGAATGAACTTGCACACTTTCCTTTTTCGTCCTCCCAAGCAAATTTGCACACCCTTAAAAAAGAAAGTTATAATAATCTTCACCCGCAATCCACCTTTAAAAAGTCAACATAAAAGCAAAAAATATATTTTCTTAATATGTGTGCATGATAACACGTTACTTATGCATGTATTTAGGTCGATTTAGGATCATATTTTATATCATTTACGTGCATATTTGACCGGCACTTATTTATATTTATAATATTTGGGTCATTTGATGTGTTTCGACTTGTTTTGAAGTTAACTAGGTATTTTTATTCCATTTGGATGAAGTTCGAAGAAGAAACAAGTCAAATAGAGTGAAAATCGGCCCAAAAGAGTGAAAACCGTCCAAGAACCGGTCCAAACCGGTCCGAACCGGCCTGAACCGGTCCAGTAGCAAAACGACGCAAGAACCGACACGACCGCGTCAAACCTTCAGCACGGTCGTGTCAAAAGTGGTGCACAACGTTCAAAACGGCTCTGGAATAGAACACGGCCCCGTCACAATTGCAACACGGCCGTGTCAAATTGTTGCTGGAAAAGGAAGAATTGTAACGCAACACGGCCGTGTCACTTAAGAAACACGGCCGTGTCAGAATGGCTGCCGATAAGAGATATCCTGTTTAATAGGGGATTTGATTTCCTAATAGGATTTTGAGCCTATCTTCTCAAAGATTCGTCCCCCAACTCTATAAAAAGGACCTCAACCTCTAAGAATCAGGGAATCAATCAATCACGGAAGAACATCAATTACATCATTTCACCTAGAAGAAATCTTGGAGGACAAAGAAGACGAAGATCATCGAGACGGAGTCATCCGGGTTTAATTATTCTTTTCTAGTTTAATTCTTTACAATGTTTTTATTAGAATTTTGTATTGGATTATTACTAGGCATGAGTAGCTAAGCTATTCGTGTCCTAGGGTTAGAAAGTAGGGATTTTTATGACAATGGTTTGATTATGATTTAATCTATTAATTTCGTTCTTTACGTGTTTTATCTCTATGTTTGTGCTTAAAACTGAATTTAGCTTGATCACCTAGATTTAGTAATTTAGTTTAACAATTACGCTTCGAGAGGAGGGCATTGTTATCAGACTTAGAACATAGAGCGCAGTTATCTATGACTGTGTAAGCCGTGGCTTAGGATCGTTTGGGAGTTATTAGGTTTAATTGACTCGAGAGGGTAATTAGCTTAATTAATCAACGGCTTAATTGCTTCGAGAGAAGGATTAGATTATTGTCGTGCCGCCTAATAAACATTAGAATTGGTAAATTTATAGGTTAATCATATTCCACATTGAATTAATATCCTGAAATCGAAGCCCTAGGATACCTTTTCTCATTGATTATTAGTTTTTTTTGTTTGCCAATTAGTAGTTAAATTCCTCAGTTTTTAGTAAAATCAATCTTTTACAACTTAGTATCTAGTTAGGACATTCCTAGAGTATTAAAGTATCAAACTACCTAAAACTATTCCTTGTGGGATCGACCTTGACAATAGTACTACACCTACATCCGTACACTTGCGGAACACTAGGTTAAGAACCGACGTGTCAGTGCACCCTTAAGAGTGCAAGTTCATTCGGGATGGAGGGAGTACTACTTATGCCTTATTATTTTAGAAAACATATTTTGAGTCCATAAATCATTAATTTCTTATGATCTATGTGAATTACTTTCGATTATTCTAAACATAAGCTTAACGTTTGTTGAAATTTGTATTATTTAACATATTTATAATTCTATTATACTTATTTTTATGAATTTTTACAATACATTACTTCTACATTGGAAATTTGATATATATATACTAAAAAAGTTTCACATTTCTCGGGAATTATACGGGTATTATTCGCGATAATTCATATATGTGATTATAATTTGAAAATCTCGAGTATTAATAGTATTTTATACTTTTATTAAAAAACTCGGGATAAATACGAGAGAACTTGAAAAATTCAGAGAATTTTGTTAATATGATTTTAAGAGGTTTTAGGATTATTCAGGATTTAAAGTTTTAGAGTTTTTTAGACAGAATATACAATAAGTTTTATTACACATTTTATGCATTCAAGTCCCACTCATTAAAGTTATGACAAGTTTAAGGTTCTAAGGAATTTTGTTGGTGCATTGATATGTTTCTCTTATGGCTGCTTTCAGTGCCATTATGCCCTCTTTTTTAAGGCATACTTTATATAGAAAGGGGATCATTGGCACTTATAACTTGCGATTATTTCCCGTTAATTTTACGAGGTTATGTTGTGTACGCTACTTTCATAGATATCAATAAATGCATTCTAAGGGCATGTTTGGTTCGGGTTGGCTCAACCTCTCATTAGTTAGGTCAATCCAATCTTGTGTTTTTTTGAGTTGGTTTGGTTAAGTTGGGGTATTAGGTTTGGTAGGGGACATCAATCACAAATTCAAACACAACTTTAATCATTCTCCCAATCATTAATAATTATCTCTTACACATATCACACCACATTTTACAATTAATAATTAATATCACACTCCAACCACAATCCCAGCCATCCAACCAAACATCTCCAGCTACTTCCCCCAGCCACTAACTCCAGTTACTTCCCCCAACCCAGCCACCCCAGCCCCAACCAAATATTACCTAACTTCTTTATGTCCGATTTAAAAAATTTACTTCTACTCTGTTCACAAATAAGTGTTATTTTAGGGAAAATTATTTTTTTACAAAAGAGTTTCATTCTAATATTTTTGCATGTTTCTTCCAATATTGTCCTTAGTTAAATTTAAGGAAATTTCCTTACAAAACTTTATAATATTTAATAAAGAAGGTTTGGAGAAATTTATGGCAATAAAGAAAATGTTGGAAAAAAAATTGGAGGGTTGTTGTTGTCCATTACATAATTTCTTAAATTCCACCTGAAAGAATAAAATGGCACTTATTTGTGAACGAAGGGAGTACAATTTACTGATGTAACACTTGAGCTACCTACATAACATGTGAAATGAGGAATACCACGTCAGCAAATTTAAGTATAAATCGAACAAAATAAAAAAAAATTACATCATTTTTAAAAACTACTCCTTCCGTTCACAAATAAGTGTCATTCTAGGATATATTATTTTTTCACAAAATAGTGTTATTTTAGCATTTTTCTCCTATTTCTTCCAACATTGTCCTTGCCTAAATTTAAGGAAAATTCCATACAAGTCTTACAATATTATATAAATAAGAAGGGTTAATTACAGAATGCAACATGTATTTTCGACGATTTTTCACCTAGCAACCTAAAGTAATTATTTTTTTCCGATCACAACCTGTATAATGCGAAATTTTACTTTTGCAACCTCCGGCTATATATTTCGGCATGTATAGGTCATGTGCTCAGCATATGTCAAGCAGGTCTAATAAGAATGCGACACGTGGCCAACTTAATTAAAAAAATTAAAATAATTTATTAAATAATATAAAAAAAGATTTAAATTCTAAATAATTTTATATAACTATAAGAAATATTAAAAAATTCAGAAAATATTAAAAAAAATCTAAAATTATTTTGAAAATTATAAAATTCATTTAAAAATCCGAAAAATTAAAAAAAAAAATCTGAAAATTATTTTAAAAATTCAAAAAAAACTTCAAAAAATAAATATAAATTCAGAAAATTTAAAAATTTATTTCTAAAAGTTATTTTGAAAACTTTTAAATTCATTTAAAATTCAGAAAATATTAAAAAGAATCAGAAAATTATTTTAAGAAATTGAAAAAAACTTCAAAAAATAAATATAAATTCAAAAAATCAAAATTTTATTTTTGAAAATTATTTAAAAACTTCAGAAAATTAAAAAATATGTTTTGAAAATTCTAATATTCATTTAAAATTAAAGAAACTAAAAAAATAATTTTTGAAAGTGATTTGAACAAATTTAAATCTCATTTAAAGTTCAAAAAATAAAAAAGTTTATTTCATAAAATTATTTTCGAAGCAAAATATATTTCTACAAAAATTAATATTTAACTAAAAAAATATAGTGACTGTTGCAGCTGATTTTTCGAGAGATTGGGAGGAGGGCAGTGTCGTCGTGCGGTGGAGCGACTATGTTTGGCAGCGGCACAACGGCGGATCTGGCGGAGAGGGAGTTGTATTTGTGGAGTTTTCTGTGGTCTGAGTCTGGTTTGGGCCAGCTAGTATTGCATCCACAGATTGTTCAGCAGTTTGTCAAATTTGTGCACTTTTATTTTCAGAAGAAATTTGTTGAATTTATAAACTTTTTGTGTGAGAAAATTGAGAAATTTGGTTGAAAAAGGGGAAGAATCATGATGAGGTTGGAGGTAGGAGATCTGAAATGTTTAAATAATTTTCAGAAATAAAATTTTAATTTTCTGAATTTTTTTGAATTTTTAAAATAATTTTCGGATTTTTTTTTAATTTCGGATTTTTAAATGAATATTGAAATTTTCAAAATAATTTTAGATTTTTTTTTAATTTTCTGCATTTTATATATTTTTTTTAATATTTCTTATATTTTATGTACAATTATTTAGAATTTAAATATTTTTTTATATTATTTAATTAATTTTTTTAATTTTTTTAATTAAGATGACCACGTGTTGCATTCCTATTTTGCCTTTTTAACATGTGCTGAGCACATGGCGTATACATGCCGGAATATATAGCCGGAGGTTGCAAAAGTAAAATCCCGCATTATACAGGTTGTGATCGAAAAAAATAATTTCTTTAGGTTGCAAAGTGAAAAATTGTTGAAAGTACAAGCTGCATTCTGTCCATTTTTAAATCTTTTAAATCCTACCTGAAATTCTAAAGTGACACTTATTTATGAACGGAGGAAGTGGTAAACTTAACAGCAATAAATTAGACAAAATTAAATGTTACATGATATTTTTTAAATAAAATATATAAACTTAATAGGCTTAAATTTAACATATACAGAGTTAATTGGGGTATATATATTGAAATTTCCCGTATTAACTTAAGATCTACTTATCCAGATCTTGAAAGTTTAGCGACATCGTCTCACCTATTTATGATTGGGATTAGAGGTTCGAACTCCTTCCTTAAAAATAAATAAAAAAAAATAAAAAGAAAATTGTAGATTCAAATCTTCAAGAAAGCAATCATATAAAATTATGGGGCAACATGCATTAATTGCAGCCTTGCACTTGATTGAAGTGAGTCCATCGGGGAAACCGAATCCATCTCAACAATAAATTCTGTTTTCTTTCCATCATGTGACTCATTTTACCGATGACCAACTTTTGACTTTTGATTAATTAGATGACTTATAGGGGGTGTTTGCAAACAATTGTGCTTTTAGAAAAGTGCTTATAATTGATTTTGAAAAAAAGTTTAGAATTTGGTAGTGTTTGGAAATAAAATTGTGTTAAAGCTAAAAGCTGATAGAATCTGAGTGTTAGCAGCTTCTGAGAATCAGCTTTTAATTGCTTTTCAGAAGCTATTTTGTGTCCCAAAAGTGAGTTTACAAACACTCTAGCTTGTATAAAGTGCTTTTAAAAATTGATTTTGAGAGTGTAATTGAGTTTGCAAACACCACCATAGTATAGTACTCACAAATTCAATAAGCCATCTTATACAATTTATTTTGACTTTCAATTACATTTTAAATGACAAATAAAATTCATTTTTATTCGAAGTAAAAAAATAAATCAGGACATCACTTTTGATACATGACTTTTATTTTTAGACATTTATTTTTAAACTTAAGTCTCGTTACAAAATAGAGAGAATACTGATTAATGACAACATCTTACAGCCACGGGCTAACTACGATGAAATAAAAAATTATACATAACGCTCAAGACTAACATGAGATTTATATTAATAAAATTTCGGTTTAAGTTTTAATTCTCGATTGTGATTGAATTGTTACAAGGCCAATGATTCCCACCGTCTAAATCCTTTAATTATGAATCTAGAAAGAGATAAGATAAGAGAACAAAACTCGCATTTTATAATCAAAATATGAAAAAGACTATGTTAGCTTAATTAGTGACATCTTTCTTAGGATTTTAAGATGAAGATGAGGGTTTTGAACCCTTCCCGCAATCCCCCAACTAAAGGAAAGCACTATTTGTACTAGTTGGAAATGCTCACATTCCCAAGCACATGTTAATATGTCTATTGTCGATGTATAATGATCGTATCCCTTAATTTAGGATGAGATAATTTATTTCTTTTTAAGGAGATATTAACTCATTGGCTAATTTACTTTTCTTTTAGAAGATATTGATGCATCAGCTGACTTGCACATTAATATGTACCCACGGTAGATAAGGGAATGAGACTGTTGCACTGATCCTAGTAAGATAATGCATAACAAATATAAGCAAATAAAAGCAAGAAACTAGTTATATAGGTCAATTAATTAAATGACTAATGGCATATCTCCATCACTAACCGGGTTTATTAGGGTCATTGGGTTATACTTTGATGTGTTGTGGTTGTGATTTTGGCCAATTTGGACAGAATTATTTGCGAATTTTTTGAACACAAACATATAATTAATTTATTGAGAAAGCTGTCAATAAAACCAAAGACACAAGTATTTTTACAAACATCGTTTGAATGTTTTAAGAAAAGGACATGAAAAAATAAATTGAGACAAGGTAAGGTATTTGTATCCTGAAACATGAGGGTGAATGAATTAGCAGTAGCATAGACATAACAATTTGATGTAAAATCCGGGCAGAGAACATGTGCAAATAGCTGGGAATCATTATTCCCTCCGAAAAGCCCTTTAAGGTAAGGTAAGACAATTAATACCACACTTTCATCATTCTCATATACTGCTTCTCTTCCTATTTTTAGTAATCCTTAATTACCATCCCACTATCCTCTAAAATTTCCTGTCAGCTTTTTGTACGTACTATTTTCACACCAATCAGTACAACCCACTTTATTTCATGGTAAACACCTTTCATCCATTTCAGTGTTTACAATTTCACTCAACCTGTCAATCTCTCCAATTGCTTTACTACAGTAAATGTTGGTTGTGTTCCAAACTTTTACCACCACAAATTGGGATATTCATTATCTCATTACTAAAATTAGAATGGATTATGTTGGAAAACTTCTCGACTACCTCTAACTATTATCCATCTTAACCCTAAATTCTCGTTATGTGCTTACATATTTTACTCGATTTTTCTCCGCCTGGCGCCTAGTCTTTCTGATAAGGGAATACATAAGAAAATTTGTTAGTGGGCTACAACTTTACAATTATAATTAAGGCCCAAAGTAATGAGATTAAGGCTAATTTTAAATATAATATATGGATAACATAAGGCAAAAGAAAATAAGCTGCTCGTGGGTTATAACTAGTGTTCTAAAAGGGTGTTTGACCGAAGCTTATTTTAAACATCTTATAAGCTCCAATATCTTATAAGTTGTTTCAAGAACTTATAAGATGTAATTTTTAAGAAACTTATAAGTTAACAAAATGTTTGGATAAAAGAGCTTATAAGCTTGCAATTGAATATAGTGATTTAGCTATAAATTTGAGGTCTAATTTAAAATTAATATTAAACACACATTTTTATTAGTGTGTGAAGTGTGTGTAATGTGTGTAGTGTGTGAAATGTGTGTAGTATATTTAAGTGTGAATTGTGTGTGAAATTTGAGTGTAATAATTAAGATCTTAAAAAATAAGATGGAAATAAGTTGGGGTATAGCAACTTATTTTTTTGAGAGCTTTTAAGCTCTTAGAGCTTATTTTTGCGTCTTATAAGCTCCTAAGCATCTTTTTTTGCCAAACACTTTGGAAGAGCTTATAAGCTCCTAAACATCTTATAAGATGTTTTTAGGAGCTTATAAGCTCAGCCAAACACCCTCTAAGCCTGCCGCCTAGGCGCCCCTAGGTTGAGACGATTGTTTTATAATTGAGAAATTTAGTCGGGAATTGAGTTCGGCACAGCCTAAACTGATTATTTGGCCCTTAATTTGTGAACTGTCTAAATTATAATTTTTTTTTTCTAGTGTTTTTTTTACCTTTCTAAGGTGTTTGCTTTAGGTAAGTCCTTTTAAAATTATAATTTAGTTTCACATCTCTAATTTAGTAATCTCTCTCTAGCCACTGTAAAGTCTTTTCAAATTTGAAGGTGTTGGTGTTTATTTTATTATTTTTGATATTTTTTGTATGTATGATTTATTTATTAAATAATTAAATTATTCGTGTAAAGTGGTGTCGTCTAGACACTGCCTTAAGCGCTTTAGGCGCTAACCCCCAGTGAACCAATTAACTAGTGATTTTCAGAATACTGATTATAACTTAGAAGTACCCTTTTAAGGTGATAATTGTTGTCCTACACTAAATAATTATTATATATTTTTGTGCGTTATCCCTATAAATAAATACTCTCTTAGGTACACTGAACAACTAATTACTCCCTCCATCCTAAAACAATTGTCATTTTCGCAATTGTCATACATATTATGAAATCTAATTAAATAGCTCATATACACTTATTTAAATTTAAGCAATTTATCTAAATTTAATTATTATATCATTTCTTTTAAAAGTTATATCTTTCTTGATCATACTAACAACCATTTTTAATTTGTAATTTCCTACATCGTTCAATTAATTGAAAAATTCTCGGATTTTGTGGTAAATGAAGTGCACGGTTCGTTGAACAAGTATAATTGGCTTTTATTTGTGTTCATTCATTTAGTTAAACGAATATAAACAAAATCCCGCAACATTTTGACGCAGTGTTTTTAATATAAAAATGTGCCTACACGAATATTTCTAATAGACAGATCTAAAATTATCATAAGGAGACGATACTTTCTAAATGTATCATATTTTATGTGGAGGGTCTAATTCATAACTAAACTGTTAATCAAATATTTAAATCTAAGTTGTAACCATTGATTATGTTAGTCACGCATCCATAAAAATGAATTTGGGACTGCCACCCAACTTCCTTTTAGATCCATTCTTAGATTCCCACTTCAACTCCGATTTGTAAGAAAACGAAATGAAAATGGATAAGATACCTTCCAGCTGACTTGAGGCCACATAAACACTCCATTTCTCTTTAAAAAAATGGAATATAAAGCCAACGAAAATTAATTCTGTACTATTTTGTAAAGTGGCAAGGCCAAAAGTTTTAACATATAGCTGTGAATCAACAAGGTGGCTATTTTTGGCAATCAATGGTATGCTTTCTTATACAATAAACGCTTTTTGGCATTTTTTATGGAGTGCATGTAACGTGACAAAATCTAGAACCGGCATCCTACCTATGAAAACAAACAAACGAACAACAACAAAGTTTGATGTGAAACTGCACAAAGATGAACCCTAAAAACAAATACACATCCCTTTCTGCTTCTTCTCGACACCCGGACTTCCGTACCTAGCCCCAATTCTCTGCATTTAATTTCACATTTCACATTTACCTATGGGTAATTGCTAAATCGATGTAGGGATGCAATATCTAGATGAACCTTGATCGATGAGTTTGAGACTAGTCAAGAAGTTTAAATTCAAGTTGAGCCCCCAATATCAAAATCAAGTGTATAAAAGTTGCACCTGACGACTATTTAAGCCGCGTGAGTTGGCGATTCGAATTTTCCACTATCCCACATTGTTAGACGCCTTTTTGCTATGGTCTGGTAGCACTAGGCAAATTAATCTCCTCATATGCTACTAGGGTCTTATATTTTAATTCTTAAGCACATACGTTTAAAGCACCGTCATTTTGTTCCTGTTTTTGAGTATTTTTCTTGTTAAACTTATATGTGATTAGAATTATTAACTTATTAATCATGAAGATGGTTTGCATATCTGACTTGTGATGATGATATCATGCTGTTTGAATTTTGAACATATGACATTATTATAGCTGAATTTGTTTGTATGATTGGGTTTTTGGCACCACCTACCCGCCTGCCTAGTACTGCTACAGTCGTGCATGAGCATTATAGTAGTTCTAATTGACATCGATGATGGTATTGAGATTTTCAGCTAACTATGAACAAGTCTCAGAAATTAGAGTTGTCGTTTAATGATCCTCTCCTCATTTATGAATGGGTTATACTTTTAGAAGAGCAGGCCCAATTGTCTTGAGGCCAACCTTTAAGCATACATAGGCCCCATTCGCCAAGTTACCAAAAGCCTGCAAACATTTGGATCATACCACCAAGGACTAATGTTTACACAAAAGGTATTTGTACAATTGCAATTTGCAATGTCCCTTCTTAGATAATATATTGCTGCCAAAAAACAAAAACAAAAAGACAAAAAAGAGAGAGAGGATCATATTTTCTGTCAAGTAGAACTATTTCAATTGATATTGATAGCATTTGACAAATCCAAAGTCTTTTATCAAGGAAAGGAGATGGATGTACAAGACCAAAGAAAGCCATATTTTTAGCTGGCTATACCATCAGTGACAAGTTTTAAATTACACATGACCAAAGGAAATTAAAATTCAGTCTTTTATCAACGAATTTAGTGTAAATGAATTTGGATCAACACATGAATCTAAGAAAGAACAATCATTAAAAAAATGACCCTAAATTTATGCGGGCAATACTATCCTTGTTGTTGAAGGCATATTCACAGTTGTGGAAGAATGTTGAGCATTGAAATGCTCTCCGATTAGTCCAGCCGCCCATCTCCTTAGAATTCTCAACAATGTAGCGGCCTTCCGCCTGCCTCGTCCTGTTCCCGTTCCCATTATTTCCCAAACTACCCTCTCGATTCCTGTTACCGCCGCGAGCTCCGACACCATCTCCCGCCCTCCTTTGCGGCAAATATTAACGAGTGTAGCTGCCGCGCTCTCACTTGCTCTATCCGAACCATCTCTCAACACAATCGTCAATCTTTTCACCATATTCCCATTATAAGCTGCCGAAATTGCAACCAATCCACCCTTCTTCACTACCGCTTCAAGAACTGCCACGGCCTCCTCCGCCAAATAATCCATAACCTCTCCGATCATTTCCACCACTCCTCCCTCGATTAACTTCACCACCGCTTCCCTGTCTCCCGCCAAATTCAAAATTGCCATCATGGCATCCCTCTTCGAACTAGTGGGCCCCTCCCTTGCCAAGTCCAGCAATGCCTTCACGACACGTGTCTTCCTTCCTAATTTTTTCCGATATCCGTGTACGCCTGTCAAGCTAAAAATGGTTGCGGCTGCATTCCCTTTTGCCTCCCATGTGGCGCCTGATCGCAGGACCTCGATAACACCGTTAAGAACGCCGTCTGTCTCCACAATTCTTATTTTGTTTGCTTCAAGGATAGATAAGTTAAGAATGGTTGTAACGGCGTTAATTTGGAGGCTCGGATTTTCCGAGCCTAAGTACTTGACGAATAACGGCAGAGCTCCTGCCTCGGCTATGCAAATTCGGCTGTCGGAGTCGGTCTTAGCCAGAACACGAAGCTCGTAAACTAAGCGATCAACGGCGTCTGACGTTTGTGACGCCGTTAACTTGTTAACCAGAAAAGAAACTGTCATCTTGATTGCTTCCAACGCGGTTTTGTTGAAGGCGACGCCGTTTGGTTTGACGTTAACTTCGGTTGACTCAAACGGGATCCTCTGCTCGCGGCACCATATAGCAATCAAATTCTTCAACGCTAAATTAGAAATGAGCTGCGTGTGGGTCAGGGTCTGACCTGTCTTGGGACACGTGGCGTGTCCTGATTCGATCCACAGGCTGATTGAGGACCGGTCGTATGTCTGCCCAGTGGACACCACCACAGGATCTCTCATCAAGTCGAGAGAAATCGGGCACCGGAAATCTGCCGGTATATTGGCCTCCGCCGCTGATTTCTGCCGTCTGGTGACGATTCTAGGCGTTGAGGCGCCGTACAACACACACTTTGCGTAGCGTACAAGCCCGATCAGCGCGATAATGTCCGCCTGCGAAGTGTCGTCGTTTTGATTCTGAACTTCATCTTCGAGATTCTCGATTTCACTGCTACAACTCGTCGAGTCGCGTAAATTTAATCTCTCGAAAATCTCCGAAAGTTTCGAATGATCAGGAACAATTTCTCTTTTGATATCTTCCAGCATTTTCAGAACCTCGAGTCTCAAATTTTCATCACTTGTATCTGCACAATCTGCAGATTTATCCGAGCACTGCTTTTTAATCAAGTTAAGCAATTCCTCAACATCTTCGTTCAAACCGAGCTCCCTGGAGGGGAAAATATCCAGAAGTGTGGATAATTCGACTATCAATTGATGAAAAGAACTCGAAATACAAGGAATTTGCATTAACAGCCACATTTTGCTGCAGGTGGAACAGTCTTCGAGTAATACCTTAACTCTTTGCAAAACTATGTACAACTCCTCAAAGCATAAATCAGCAGAAGGCGGAAAAGTATTTACCGGATTACGAACAAGTTCCTCGAACAGGACTGAAATTAGCCTCGATTTCCGTATGATTGATGCAGAGGTTCTTCGGAGAAGAATTCTCAACGGCTGCACTGATGAAACTTCCTGAGAGAGAAGAAACAGCGAATTTAGGAGCTTCTGATCGGAGAAATTCGGCGATACAAATGCTCCCACCGACGGCCGGCGTTTTCTCGCCGGAAAAGTGTCCTGCGATACCATCATCCACCTCCGCAAATCGAAAACGAATAGTAACGAATTTTTTTGGTGCTAACAAAGATGATTGATGAATTTGTGTTTGTAGGTAGAGAATTGTGGAAACAGAATTTGTAAATAACGTTTCTTGGAAGGAAATGGAATTGAAATTAAGAATCAAAGGTATGAGCTGTGAAATGTGAATGTGGACCAAACGGAGATGCTTCGTCTAAAGTTTACTTTAGAGAGAATAAAATATAACGCAAAAAAAAACTGCTAACAACTAATTAATGGAGTAGCAAGCTTAAATAATAATAATTGATATTAGGTAGTGAGCAACATAATTGAGCAGTTTTATTTGGGGATATTAAACAAATAAAACAAATAGTGTTTGTTTGTGTCGAAAATTAGAAGATGGCGTGAGCGTTTGGCACGATTATAATTAGCTCGATGACAACAAAGTTTGAAGAATTCAAAACGACCGTGCCAAACAATCGCCGCCGGAAGTCGGCTGCCCAGATAAGACTCACATGTTAAATAGTTTGCTTTTGCCACGAAATCATCAAATCCTTATCATAACTTACTTATGCCCACAGTATTGTATTAAGATGATACTACTGAATTTTAGTAAACTACGTTCATAAGCAGGGACTGATTCAAAGTTTGGTGATATAATGGGTTAGAATGTAAAAGTTCAAATAAATTAACGTTGAAGGAAGTTACCTCTTATTAAATTTGAGAACAAAAAAAAATTATTACTAGCAAAATATGTACGTAAATATTTTTATATGTGTATATAAACACATCTTGTGGGATGATTACAAGAAATTCGATATTTAAGGTTCTGCAAAGTTTGGTTTAGACTGGAGCACCATATTTGCCTATAGTATATCCACGCATGTTCACAAGTATGTGATTTTGATATATCATTAATCATTTATGTCTATCAATATTGAGAAGTGGTAAATTCAACGTGACAAATTCATTCTAACATTTTAGACGGATTAGGCTATAAGAATTTTGACTTGAAGTATCATTGGATCCAACATGTCCAACCTAATGCATCAATGATCTGAAGGCTCGTGGACCTATTTGAAAATCTTAGGTAGTGTTTGGATGAAGGGATTTGTAATGAATGAATTTCAAATCAATGAATTTCAAAGCCACTAAACTTAACATAAAGGGATTTGAAATCTGCTCAAATCCTTCAAAGAATAACTCAAAATGAAATTATGGATTTCCAAATCCATAGTAATCCAAACAAAATCAATGAATTTGAGACTCTGTATTTCAAATCCATCCTCAAATCCATTCATCCGAATGCAACCTCGGTTGTTTAAGAGAGTTGGGATAGGAGGAGCTCACTAATTTTCCGCTCAATACTCGATACTCGATTCGCTGAGATTTCGTTTGAACTACCCTACATATGGCGATAGCTAATGGGTAGTGTAGGAAATCAAATCAAACTACTCAATACTCGATTCACGATCATTCGTTAGAATTTCGTTTGAATTATATTTGATTAAGATTATCAAACAAGGTTGTACATACTTTTATATTTGAGCTAAAGTTCGACTCGACCTGGGGCCCGATAAGTAAAAAATGTTAAGATAAGTATAAAAATATCAAACTAGTTGAGCTCGACTGGTATTTGATTCAATTAAAGCTCATTCGAACTTGATTTCATTTATAATCAAATAAGCTCACGCATAGTATCAAAACTTCGATCATATTTTCGAATAAAAGTTAAAAAACAGTATATTCGACTCGACTTATTTGTATCCCTACAAACGGATAAGACCATGCTAAATCGCGCCGCTTAAATTAGCACGTATACCAGTATTGTACCAAGACAATATGACTAGATTTTAATAAAGAATGTTGTAAAAATATAAATTTTTATTTGTAACAATGTTGTTTAGAAGTTATAATTATGAAATTCGTGTTTTTAATGGTTTCGAAGTACAAAAACAGGCGATCTAACTTGCCAATGTAGAAATACGTTGAAATAAATTAAAGAGAAAATAAAGACACACGCCAACAATATTATATCCAGGTAAAATGTGCACAAACGACCTTCAACTTTGTCCTAAGGTGAAAAATGACCTTCAAGACTCATTGAATTCTGAACTCTCACTAACTATCAAATCTAACTCCAAACATTTTATTTTTTAATTATAATAATTATTCTATTATAGTTACTCTATAAAAAAATTCCGACTAATCTACGCCTAGGTATAAAGCCGCATTTATATTTTTTTTCAAATTCCTTCCCTCCTAACCATACAAATGTCACACCCAGTCCCATCTAGGATTCGATTAGTCGTTAGGTCTTGGTCTTTCTCCAACTAACGTCTAGCAACTTTTGCGACATTGCTTAATATACTTAAGAGTAAATTAATTTGTAATTTGTCTTTAAAAAAGTCCTAGTTCTCGCCCTCACTTAGCATTGACATTTTTTTCAAATTAAATAGGTAAGTAAATTTTTTTTGTTGACCGGTATGTGATGAAGAACGAATGAGTTTGAGCTGACCAAGATATGGATAATCCCAACTTGCAACAAATACCTCGTCATCTATTGAATATTAACCTAGTCTTTTACTGCTAATCACCAAAAATACTTGAGGATCATTTTCACACCTCAGCACAAACTTAAGGATCAGTTGTGCAACCACTATGTCAAAGTTGACAAGTTGTGTGGCGGATTATGTGCCACCAATGTCACTAAAACCACAACTTCCAACTCCAAATTAGGTCAAGAACCCTTGTATAATTCAATGTTATTACTTTAGGCTTCTCATTAAGAGGTCACCACTTTTAGATTCATTCGTGCCCCTAATTTCACAATGTACTCAAAAAGAGAAGTTCACATCAACAATTTTACGAAATTTCAAATCCCTAAAATTCAGTTGTTGTTGAAATTGATTAGAAGTGAGAGTTCGTGAGTAATGTCATTACAAATTCAGTTCATGTAGTAAGATCATCTCACAATGAGACGGACAACCAGACTAAGAAAATATCATTTTTTTAGGACAATCTTACTTAAGACAATTTTCATCTAACCTTTAAAATCTTTTGAATAAGTGGAGCCAAATTGGAACTGGTTATGATCATCAAGTAAATGAATTTGAATAAGTGCAATATAGAAGTTGCAAATGATTAGATTGGAGGCCAATCCATAATGTATGCCTATGTAAGTATGGGATATAAAATTGGATATATCTTGGTGAGTTGGTTGAGTGCGTTGATGGATAATGGGTAGCATGGGTGGCATGGACTAGTTCTCACAAAACAAAAGAACTACCATAGAATTTATTATTAAATTAATTTATGTGGGGTTCACAATGTTTTTATACAACCTGGTGTTTGTACTTATCTTGGGTTGGTGGACTTTTTCTTGCTTTCTTTCTCTTTCTTATTTAACACAGTAGATGGATGAGTTATATAATTTGTAGGAGTTGTTGGGGATAAAGTCTTTGGTTATTACATGCGAATGGGAATTCAGGAAGCTTGGTTTTATCATAAAAACGTGTCTTGTAATCTTGGAAAGCATGTACTTATTGTTCAATACCCGAATCTATAAAGTGCTTTTATCCCCTCTTTTAATTTGTCTGTCTTTAATTATTAGTGACTTAGGGCAGATGGTCTATAACAAGCGCTATTAAATATTAGGTTAACTACGTAATATTTATGAATTTTTGATCTTATATTTCGTAATATGATATTTTAATTGTAATGTGTCCTAACGCATAATTTTTGTAACTTTTTTCAATTCAATACATTTGAGCAAGTTTTGGCTCCAATTGCTGACGTGGAGTCCGAAGTGGAGATTTTGACCTGTCCAATTGCATACATTTAGTTGTACGAATTCTTTTAGCTCATAATTAAACAAAAAAGATATTGTTTTATCATTAAGTCTAAACATTAAAAGTTATCATTTTCATTTAATTAGGAATTTGTAAATATCATATGATTACAGTTCTGTTGTTTGGATGACCAAAATCCTCATTTCAGTCTCCACATCAATGATCACACTACAAGAAAAAAGGGTATTTGTCGCTACTGTTTTGCAACTACAAAAGTGGTTACAAAAAATAACCATTTTGTAACTATTAGTAGTTACATAGAAAATTTCATACAATTTTAACCAATTTTCTTACACTATGACAAACTCTTTTGCAACTACTTGTAGTTACAAATACATTAGTAACTACAAAGTAGTTGCAAAAAAATAGTTACAAATATATTAGTAACTACAAAGTAGTTGTAAAAAAACTTTTTGCATCTTATTATAAGTGACTACTCTATTAGTAACCACATACTAAATGTGATTACAAAAAATACTTTTGTCACTACCCTCCTTTTTTTGTAATTACATTTTGTAGTGGCAACTTTACGTACTTTTTGGGGCATACAATCATAGCAAAAATAGTATAAAAGTGTGTAAAAATACATTCTTTTGTCTTATAATTTATGTGTTGTGTGACTTTTTTTTTAAGAGCATTTTTTGTGCAAAATTGGACCTATTTGGAATAATTGTGAAGTCCCATGGTGAATTAATCGAAGAAACAAGGAGAAATAACTTGATTAAGCTCGAGATTGAACTTGAACAGGCCCACAACAATGATGGATCGACTCAAAACGATGAAGAAAACTCATGAATGGAAAGACGTACCTTGGCCGAGCCGCATCTTAAACATGTGCAGGCGCTCGAACGAGCCGTATGGGTCTTCTATCCTCCGGTTTTCGGCTGAAGTCCAATTTTTACTTTACCTACCCTAGTCCATGCACATCTATAATTAAGTAGCCCAAGAGTGATACATCAAGAGAGATGTTTTACACTATTGAAATTCAGTTATACAGTTTGTCTTAGTGTGAGAGAAAGTAGATAGCAGAGCTGGGAGGAAAGATGGAGTAGCAGCGAAGTGTCTTGGAGCACGCCGACACACCAGCAAGCACTCTTTAGTTTAAGTTGCTTTTATATTTGTTGTTTTAGTACAATTTTTACTTTTGATACAATTGTTTCTTTTTGTTTGATTATGGAGTAGTTGCTTTATATTCTAGCTAGGATTCAATTACAACGTAGACTTTGATGTTTTTGTCCTTAATTTATTTTCATTATGTATATTGTTATTATATGTTTTTTGTACTGACGCAAACATCATAGATGAAGTAGCAACTCAAGACAAAGAATATATTGCGCAGTAGAAACTGAGCAACCACTTCAGCCTACTAAACAACCCTTTGGACCAGTTGAGGGGGAAAAACAATTAGCTGAAGAGATGCAACAACATGAGCAGGCCACTACTGATGGTGTGCCTACTGAACCAACTCATGAAGACAAAAAGACATTGCTGCTAGAGAATAATAAGTTGCAGGAGTAGAAGAGCAGCAAGCTGCAGGAATAGAAGAGCAGCAAGTTGCCTCTCCAGTAACTGAGCAATCAGTCCAATATCTACGCAAAGCAATGGGTAGTAACACTTTCGGGGTCCTTAAAGCTCTTGGATTGGTTTGTAAAGCAGTAACTTTACTTCCAAAGAGCGTGAAGGACTTGAAAAATCAATTTATGAACGGCGCACAACTTGAGAGACAGTGGATAGCGGACCTTGTCATAAATTCAGGGGTTATGTGAATGGACTAGATGAAGGCCTTGTATTGAGAGTAGGTGATAAGCTAAAAGAACAAAATAAAGGACTCTTGTCCTTATAGGAAGAAATCTCCCAACTTCGTGAAGAAATGAAAGCTGACAGATCAGTATTAATCAATATCAAAGAATGCTGGAAACACACACTGGGATCAATATTGATGATGTTAAAAGGGGAAATAAGAGTTAAAGCAAAGGCATGCTGAACACCATCAAATAGAACAATATGAGGCTTTTATTGCTGAGCAATGAAGATATGAATAGGGTTCCAAAGAAAGACTAAGAGTGTCGAAAACTCGTGAACAACAAGAGTTTGCCAGATCTATGGAAGATTCGCGAGTACGAATAAAGAGCGTACTTGAAAAATTCAATGCTAATCTGCATGTGATATACCTTGCTACAACAATGGTTCCTCCTGATGTTTCTGCATATACGCAGCTTGTCCCGTCAAGAGGACAGGTCGTCACTCTAAATTTATCAATTGTCACGAAGTATGAAGATTGGCTTAAAAGCTGTTCACAGGAGGAACTGGAGTATCTCCGAGCCTATCAGATTCCAAGTAGAGGAAATTCTTCAAGAAATGAGATTGATAAATGGAGAATGGCAAAAATTCTCAAATAATTTGAGTACCTACTGAATGAAAGAAATTACAATAACGTTGAAGGTTCAACAAGACATCGACTACAACTTGCTCAAATGATTTACATGCTGGTAAACTTCCACTCCAAATTGAGCTGAAATGGGCAAAGTAGGAAGGATATAGAATATCCCCTTCGGATGAATGGAGGTTAATGGAAGATCTAACACCAGAAGTGCAATGAGAGTATAGTCACTTTTAACATAGAATGTACATGAGTGGGGATCTGACAGGTGAAGATAGAGTAAGAGGAAGAAACAAGAAGTATGCGAACCAACATTTCAAGAAGCGTCACTGGAGGAAATGTAAGTGAAGTGAACTGTTGTTGGGTACAAAGTTGTATACCTCTTAAGCTCTTAGTGTAAGGTTTGTTTAATTTGTTTGGAATGTTCTTACTATTACCGTAATAGATATAATATCTAATGAAAATAGTTATCACTTACTACCAAATGATTACATCTCGTAATCTTGCATCATATCTAGGGTTAGCCCTAGCGGTTTTCGGGCTTATAACGCCATTTTTTCGGGCCGGCAATATGGTGAACCTAACCCTAACCCTAACCCTAAACCTATTGATTTTTGGGCTAATTGGGCCACTATCGGGCTAAAAGTCAAACTTTGAAAATTATATATATCTAGAAATCCAACAACCTTAGCAAGTCAAACATAAAAATATTTAAGGCTCAAAATATCAAATAAATCACCATTAAGTTAATACATGACAAAATAACATAATGTTATCAAGGCTAATCATCATTAATGTTCATTTACATGATAAAAGTACTTTAACATAAATATCAGAGACTTAAAAATACTAATGAAGGCTAATCAATCAACATCTTCAATTTGAACCACATTGGATCTGAATTGAAGAGTTGTTGCTGGGCTGGAGCGAAGAGTTGCTGCGGCGCTGGAGTGAATTGAAGCCAAGGAAAGGGGGAAACGGGAATTGAGAAATTGGGGGATCTCTCAGATTCAAGTGAATAGGGTTAGTATATTACTATATTAGTGTATTACTATGTATTAGTATTATTGTTTTATTGTATCCGTATTACTTTGTATCATAATATGTATTTAGTATTATTAACTTGAGTCTACTAAATCGACTAACTTAAAATACCAGGCTCCAAATAAAAAAAATTATAAATACATATATATCTCGGGCCAGCCCGAATAGCCCTGCGGGTCCACCAGTCCGAGCCAAAAAGCCTGGATTTTAAACGGGCCATAAATACCTAAACCTAACCTTGAGTTTGTTTGGGCGGGCTCGGGCCATTTTAGCAACCCTAATCATATATGTTGCATTTTAATACCTTTTGATGATTAGCTGTTTTGACTAATAGTTTGTGGTTTTGTGAGACCGCGGCAAGGAGCCCAAGTATGCAGCATGGAATAGAGACTGCAGTAAGCATGCCGTAAGGTAGCTTATGCCTACAACAAAGTTTGTTGTAAGGAGAATCTCACCAGTAGACAAAACTGGTCCTCGCAGCAAGCAGACATCAACCATGTCAACAGTAATAAAGTCAAGTCAAAGTCGAAGTTTCAAAGATACAAAATTGTAGCCATTAGAGAAAAGATTCAAATCTTGTACTGACTATCCAGTAATATGGGGACATGTAATCTGACAAAAACAAAAGCTACACTGCAAACACTGACTTCAAGCCGCACCTACTCCGAACCACTTTTTGCAAAAAGGCAAACGACTAAAAAGTCGTACAAGGAGCATTAAATGTTAACAGGATTTTTTTCTCACTCTTCAACGAGGATGATGCGCTAATTCCTAACCTAGTAAACTACAAGTTTGCGGTGCTACTGTAGCTAGTGGCAGCAAGGTCGATCCCACAAGGACTGTTTCTATGTAAAACTTCGTACCCTAATCTTAATATCTCTACCCTATATAAACTCTCGAATAAGTGGAAAGATTGTGTATTATCTAAAACCTAATTTCAACAAATTAACTAATTTATGAAGAATTACCTGGGATCCAAGGAATCAAATAACAAAGGAAACTCAGATAGATTACGACGTATTCTAGGGATTCAATTTCAGTTATTACCTCCTATGTGTGCTTACTCTATTATTCTAGACTTCTAAACCAATTCTTATTGTTATTAGGCGGCGCTACTCTTAATTAGCCCTCCTCTCAAAGTCGCTAATGTGTAGATCAATTAAAGAGAGTCATCCTCTCGAGCCAACTATCACATAAAAGACTCTCAAGGGTCCCCTAAGCCAATGCCTACGCAAGTCCTCACTCCTCTCGGATGATTATTGGTACCTACGCTATATGCTTGTATGCTTATTAACAACCCCCTTATCTGGAAACCGAATTATTAAGCAAGTTGAATTAATCAATTGGCCAAATTTAATAATTCATAAAGTAAGAACAAAGCATATAGATAATCAGATAAGGACGACGTCTAGAAATAAACAAAACTAATCAAAACATAGTCGGTAAATAACCTTACCCTAGAACACAAAGATGTTTAGCTACACATATCTAGAGTCACAAACCAACTCAATTTATAGACAAACATGATTGGTAAAATAACTACTAAAAAGGAAATAAACAAAACCCAATTCTTGATCTTGATCTTCGTCTCGTCACTCCTTACTCTTGGATCTCGCCTCCAAAGTGTTCTCCAATGATAATAATATGATAATTTCAGGCTAGGAAGCTTGTATTTATAAGTTGGGGAAGATTAGGGTTGAAATGGGCTTAAAATAAGTCAAACGCGTGTAATAAAATTGGGACGCCAAACTGCCTCGATAGAGGCACATTTCACCTGGACCGAGTCAGGGTGACTCAACCAAATCATATTTGGCCTTGCCCGAGTTAGCGTGTACTACCTAAAACTCCTTTTTCATCTAAGTCGGCCTCAACTGAGTCACATTTTGGCTCAACCGATTTGGCCTATTCTGTGCAACTTCGTATTTTCTTCGTTTCTTCCCATCTTCTTGATCGTTATTCATCCGAACTTCGTCCATACAGACTTTTTAACCTTTCTATACCTGATTAACACTAAAACACGCAGAAACACGTCATCTAACTCAAGATAATTAATTTAAGCATATTCCAACTAGATACACATGCAATAGATATAAGATATATCCCTAAATTAACCTAAAATGCATGTATAAATGACGTGTATCAGGGGACCCAAAAACTATAAAAAGAACGAGCAAATACTGTCGAATTATTGACCAACTAGCAAAGGGGTTTTTAGAAGAAAAATGTGTTTAGAATAAGTGTTTTATCGTACATTTATATGACCTAAACTCCCGTATTTTTTTTATTTTTTTTTCTTTCTTTCTCTCGTTAGAAAATTTGTTTCTTAATTATTTTTTAGGTTAAGCTGGCTAGAAGTACGACGACTGGAAGAAAGAGGAATAAAAGGCCAAGAAAGAAGGAAAAAAGGAACTTTGCACTGCCTGGTCGTACGACCAAGACCAACGGCGCATGACTCATGCGTTAATCCAGGGGAAAATTGATCCTTTGGGCCACGCATGGCTGGCCATGTGGCCACTCAAAACAAGCACGGCTCGTGCAGGAGTCAACCGAAGAAGACCAGTTTCAGAGCACGCTCGGTCTAGCCGTGTGCCTTGCATATTTGCGCACTGACCGTGCCCGAATTGCGACAATTCTGCATGGGCTTGGCTCTAAACCTTTCCTTTCTGGCCCAAATCTTGAGAAAGTCCTCAAGAATATATTTAAACACTAGCCCTTTCAATTTTTCCCATCTAGAGAATCATTTGTATAGGTTTTAAAATAGAGAGTGAGTCGAGAGCAAAGCAAGGGATAAATTCAAGGATAGATTCAAGTGGAGATGAAGATCAACAAAAATAGGTTTTATCTTTTCATTTTCATTTAATATTTGTATAAACATGATTATGTCTATATGTTTGTGTTTATCATTTATTATGATTATGGTTGGCTAAATTTCCTTAATCTAGGATCAGAAAGTAGATTATGAGTGATTAGTGATTTTTACCCGATTGGTTAAATCTCGGGTTATTTATTAGCTAATTAATCATTTATAAATCTCGGACCTATATTAAGTTGTATAACGTGCCTAGAATAATGAAATCGGATCTAAAGTGTTCTCCAGTTATTCTTGATGAAGAACATGAAGAACAAGGTTCTTCCCTCTCCAAGAACTCGTTTTTTTACCCAAACACGTAGTTAGGATTGTCGGATAAAAAAAACGATTACATCGTTGAACTCGGAATGATCGAGAACCGAGGAGGAGGGGGGAGCACCATTGGTCGAAAACACCGGGAAAGCCGCGGGTGTAGACCACTCTCCAGTTAGTGAGAGTGGGCCTCGGTTGGTCAAAGGGGTGACACACCAATGCCTAGTCTGCACACGTGGTCGAATCACATCGACCCACATGTGCCACATCATCGCATGATCAGCAATCCAGTCAGCCTAAATGTAGGTGTAACGTTATCACATGTAGATGAATCACATCGTGCCACGTGTGCAAGCCATGGCCACATCAACAACCACATGGTGACACGTTATATAGAGAGCACCAATGGTGGGATGACACGTGGCATAGGTGCCCCGTCATCCAACAGGACCGAGCCGGCTCAGCTGCCGGTTCACCACCAGCTTAATCGGACCGCCGCCGGCTCGAGATGGCTCTCCACCATGAATCAGTCACTGGACCATCATTTCACCACCGCCAAACAATCTCCGGACCGTCGTGTCTCTGCCGCCAACCACTGTCGGCGTGTGGGTTCGTGTGACGATGCGTTTGTGGTGCGTAGCCGCGCGTATACACGGCTGGGGCGCATGGTACACACATTACGCGCATAGAAGCGTGTGTGAAGTGCCTAGGGCGCGTGCACCGCGCGTAGGGCTCACCTAGACAGTGTATTTGTGCATATGTTTGTGTTTTGACGCGTACGAGTGCATGAGGCCCGTGTTTGCTGCTTATGTATACGTGTGTGCGCATGTACGGGTGTGTATGCGTGCATGTCAATGTATGATGGATGCAACGGAAGCGTGGTGATGTGTGACGGAGCATGTACTGGTTACGAACATGCGTCAGGGGCCATGTTCATGGAATCTTTCACCTGAAAACCTCTGTGACGTTGTTTTTCACACCCTATTTTTTGTGATTTTGATTATCCTCTATGGATTTCAAATTTTGAAAATTTGAATCCATCTAAGTGTTTAATCAAAACCTAGAAACTGGGTTGGGGTGTGAGAATGATACAGTATTTTTTGGGAGAAATCGTTGAAGTGCATCCCTAACCTTAAGCATGTTAGTACATTCAACAGGAACTGATGAGTAATGAATCACATAGGATTATTGGCCATTTTCCTTAGTGAGTATTCCGGATAAGTTTACAACAACTATTGATTGGATATGTTTAATCTAACCCTACCCTTATCATTCAATATTGTCGAGTTGGTTGACTTGCCTCTAAGCTGAATAAGTGTTGGGCTTAGATCAAAGTGATCACAAGGCTATGTCAAAATTCGGATAGATGTTATATCTGCCGATGAATGAAGATGGACTTTATTACAATACTGATACGAGCATCTTTACAGATGTTTCGTAAGCATGTAATGAGAAACTCATATGTCATAAATGGGATATAGTTAAGAGCATTAACTTGCTTTCAAACTTAATTCCTAATCATATGGTGCATATTTAATGATCCTTGACATTCAACTGTGTGTTGAACCCCACGTTATGTGTGATCAACTTGTTGTGTACAACTTCTGTGTGATCAGCATAGTAAAATCGTGTTGAGAACATTATTGGTTACTTGAGTGGGGGTTATGGGTTGGAAGAATCCTTGCATTCTCACCCATAACAGTTGTAGATTTTGTTTTCCTTTAGGATTAAGTTGTGGTAATACGCGGTTGAATATGGGTGATGATTGGGAACATAGTGAATTTTCAAGGTCATACCTTCCGTTAAGTTACCACAATGTCAATTCTAAGAACAAAATCTCAAGTACATTTAGTTTAGTAAGCACATACCTGTGCACTCACCTCCCTTACACCTAGACCATGGCGTAGAACACAATTAGTTAGTTGCTTCTTAGTTAACCTTGTCTATAGTGATAATTAGATTATGACTAGGAGGTCATAACAATTAGATATGTACTAGACTTAGAGATAGTCTTGAATGGTTTCAACCAAATCATATGAGCCCTAGAAGGGTGTTAGTGTTGGAACAGAGAAGAAACCGAAAACGGGTCTAGTCGGATGGAATTAAAGGGGATTCCTCCTTTGAAGAAACCTTGGATGATCAACAAACATTGTACCTGGTAATAATTCTCATTTAATGAGAATAATACTTTAACTCAAGATATCAGGGTATATTAGAGTAAAAGTTTGGTATCTTTACCGCCACTAGTCAGAGGTTGATAATACAAGTCTTCTCTGTGAACAATTGATTAAGACTAAAGTTAGGTCTAGTATCTTCCCATTAAGTGGGGGCATCAATAAACCGATTATGCTCATTGGGGTGGCTCGGATTTTTGGGATGCCCCTCAAAATAGTGATTATAAGTGGTTAAAGGTTGCTAATAAGTCAGCTACAAGTTCCCAGTTAAGAATTGTATTCTAAACATAAGAGGAACATGATAAAGGCCGAAGATACTGATAGTGAGTTTTTTTAGAAGAATGTCGCCCAGTAAAGATAAATGGGTCATTTTGGGAAACACAAAATTATGAGCAAATGCAGTGTAGTGTGTTTGACTCAACACATGTACTGAAACCAATTGGAAAGGCACTTAATCATGCTAATCCAAAGTATATTTCTTAGTTCTTGACACACCTTCCATATGCGTTGAAAATGAGGGCTAAACATATAGAATTATTCATTAAGTGTGGTAGTAGATACCTGAACACTTCTTGAGAAGCGCTTGATAGTGCACACTCAACTTGAATGATTACGAATGCTAGACAATGTCAGACTCGTCAATCAATTCCTTTACTTCGGGTAAAAGGATTTAAGGTATTGAATGTCAGAACTAGAAATTTCGGGGACCATATTTGTCGATTTCAATAGGATTATAAGGATGAACATAGGAATTTATGCCATAACTGAATAACTTAGGCATTTATCACTGCAAATTGGATTTTCAACAAGCTGAAGTTAATGATTAGGCTTGATCTTTTGCAATTCGGAATCGCATGTGGTCTAAAGTTTTTCTATCTGTTATCCTCAAGAATCTTGAAATAGGACAAATTTTGGTTTCAGTAGGAGTTCTTCTAAAGATCTGGACTCGACTTGAGTAATGAGTGATTGTTAAACATTAAGACAATATTGTAGATGGACATGAAGAGAATGTTTCGTGTTGTTGGATGAAGTAAACATATGTATACGCCTTTGAAAATGGACTGATTAGTGAAGAGGTGAACTAGAATAATTTACGTTAGGCATAACATGATGTTTCAATTAAGGAAAAATGCACTTGAGGAGTAATTTTTCTGAAATTGTTAATCTCAAGGGGATTCTTGTTTCACTTCATCATCAACAATTGAAACTATTTTTTTCAAAATAATTAGGATACTTTTTCTATTGCGATTAATCCACTGTGATGTTTTATGATCCAACGATGTAATAATTGATCGTGGAACCTAATCTCCCGATACATATGAGCACTGCTCACACGAATTGGTCAAATTCATTTGATTCACTGAAAGTCTAGACACTAGAGTATTTAACACAACGACCAAATGAATAAGGCATAAGTGCTCTTAGACTAATTACAGGTGTGAAAAGTTTCATGGTCATCTTATGATTAATGTAACGGAGATATTATCAAGCAATCATCTCTTCTTCACACACATTTTTCCATAAAATTTTATGGTGAAGAAGGGGGAAATAAATGTTGCTAAATAAATATTGAGGTCCATGAGGGTGCAAGTCAAATAGTTTATTTCATTGGAAAAGAACATTGATTGTGACCCATACCTTGAATCAAGGTATTTATTGAATCAGTAACTTAAATATCTCGTCAACTTTCGAACTTATAGATAGTCAAACCTGAATAATTGAAGATTCTAGGGGTCAACGAGGATCCTAGAGATCAAATGCTCATATAAGTGACATTTTCCAATTAAATTTGGAAAGCTAAAAACCTCACTAGAGGAAATGTATCCTTAAGGGATACTCTGTCACCAAAGGTTATATGTTCAAATATGAACAGTTGATAAGTTTGTTACTGAAGTAGAATCACAAAACCTAGTCTTTGGAGATATTTCTTTGAAATGTAGAAATGAAGATCTGCATCCAACTAAACTATAAGTAGTTCAAAAAGGATATCCTGAAACAAGATTCCAGTGGGGGTCAACTTTCGGTGATAATAGGATCTGCTTGAATCATTCAATTGAACAGTGCTCGAAAATGCATACTTGAATCTATGAGATTGCAAGGCATATTTTAACTAGGGATCTCCAAATTTTGAGAAAGATTTGGACTCTGTATCATCCTTGGATGGATGAATGGATGAAAGCAAAGGAATAGTTGTCTGATTTGTGTAGTTGAAACCAGGTCCAGAAACTAGTTGATATTATGTTGGACACAGAGAGATTATGAACAAACGGTTCTCAAAAGGCTGTTAGAACTACTAGAGGTAAAGATCTAAAATTGACTGGAAAGTCACACTTTGAGTGTAAGGCTTGTCCAGAGGGACATTTCCTACTAATGTTGAGTTTTCCATGATTCGTCCTTAGTTAGCCAACTAAGGATTTGATTTGCAATTTTTTTAGGTGGTTGAGTGACTGTATTTCTCAGTGGAGAACTTGACCGATAAACAAATTGGTTTACCAAAGAGGTTTATGGTTCAAGGCCAAGAAATCAAGTGCATGGCTTGATACAGTATTCAAGTGAATGGTATATGAGATTTTACGAATGTATTAATCTAATGTAACACCACAAGGAAACTTGCAATCTAAATTTTGCTAGTGAGCAATGATATTGAGTATTATGACCATTGATAAATGGGTTGTTTTACAACTCGGAGTTGAAGGCTATGGATAGGGTTACTTATAGGATAAATAAAGGTTCCAAAGGATCATCTAGATGGCTACTTGTGATTGTATGTATGAGCACTACTTGTAAAGGTCTTAAAGTGTTCCATTTGGATGCCCATGTATCCACTAATACTCTTATTGGCTAAAGACGAAGGTTTGAAGCCACTTAATGTGTCCAATAACTTCTAAAGAGAAGTTTACAAATCCATCGTGCAAATAATTTTAAGATGTGTGTGCCTTAGTGTAGGCTTTACCATGGGTCTAGTAATAGAGCATTAATCAAATCCTGGTAAAAGTGTAGGAATACACTTGAAAGGGTTTTTGTGATGTCTAGGACGCAGTGTATCATTCCCCTTAGTGGAGGAACTATGATCTAGTTGGAATAATACATAGTTGATACTCAGTACGGTGATGCAGATTAAAGACTACATCTAAGTACTATTTCTTGCAAAGTGGCAAGATCATCTTGGGGAGATGAGAGTATTGGGTAAATGTATAGATTTCTACAATCAGAGCAAAGCTTGGAACTTCTGCCTATACAATGTGAAGTTTTTTTTGGTTGAGTAATTTTGGAGTGATAAGCAGTTCGGTGGGGGCATCGGCCCACAGCCCATAGATGGGTCGTAGCTTATAAGAGACTCCAAACACTAATCAAGTACATCATAACTTGACTTTATCTGGGATATTGTCACATATTGCGAGGTGATTATGATACTTATGTACACTTATGAATTTACTGGACAAGTTGAGAATTGATTTGCTCCCTCACACAAGGAATCACCTCTAATGTCGAGTGGCATAAGAGATGAGACCAGCATAGAACTCATTCAGTTGATTATATGAGTGTCGCCTTAGTACGCTAAGATGAGATCGATGTTTGGTAACATGTGATCGAATTGGATGTTTAGTATCCAATTATAACTTGTTGTATAGCCAAATGTGAGTTTTCTCGTGTTAGACGTTAACTTGAGGACATATAAGGAGAGACCTCAGGTTAGCTGCTAAAAAGCATCTAGACCAAGATCTGTACAATGTGTTGATTAAATGGCATACGCTTCCTTTAAGGAAATGACACATTGTAGCGTGCCTTTCATACTGCATTACTTGTGACAAAAATGGATAATGAGAAATGAGTCCTTATTCTCTCATTGTGTGAGATCCAGAGGTTTGAATTACGTCATAATATATCCTTAAGACTTTTTCTTAGGGATGTAAATGGGTCGGGTAGGGTACGGGTATGCTTCCCCCATACCCTACCCTATTTGATTCGGGTATGTGTACGGGTAATACCCGTCGGGTAATCGGGTTACCCGCGGATAATCGGGTTACCCGATTGATATATAAAAATATTATAAATAATATGTAATATGTGTATATACCATATATAATGTGATACAATAAATCAAATATAACATATATAATATGTAAATGTTACATTATATGTTATTTTATATATTAAATCATATATTATAAACATAATATATTAAATATAATGATAATTATATAATATATAACATGTAAAATAATACATAAGTATGTAATCGGATAGGCGGGTAGGGTAATCGGGTAGGGTAAACGGGTAATATGCTAAACCCATACCCTACCCTACCCGATGGCAAAAATATCGGGTTCGGGCGATACCCGACCCTATTACCCGTTTACCCGTCGGGTAGGGTTACCCGCGGGTAAAATTGACATCCCTACTTTTTCTTGTGTCTTTAGTCTTCTTCTCATTGTTACTACTTTAGCATGCTCCCAATAACCATGAAATGATTTGGTTACACGGGACATGTCTAGGAAAATAGCTGGATGAAGGACTAGGAGGTATAAGGAAAAAGGAAGACAATTACTACAATCACAATTTAAAGATTCACTGGCGCCAATTATAACGTAAGAGTGAATGTAAAACGGAGTGATGAATGTGGTATGCTCCTTTATTAATAAAGGGACAAGGAGGCATACTGATTCTTGGCATTGGGCAATAAGTCTGGGTTGTAGCGAGTCCGTTGTCCTCAAATTCTTGATGTCGAGTTGTTGTACACCTTAACCAATGTATAACTATATGCTCTTGAGATATCCATAGGTCAGATGATCCATTAGCTAGTATGATCTCGGTGAGTTGGAAAGATCACGAAGGGGTAGGTCTTAGCCCTCATGGGGGAGTGGGGGATGTTGGTTTGACCTGGGCCATGGGCCCGGTCCACCCAAGCAATAAGGCCCGGTCCAAGACCGCCCATGTGGGCTGGCCCAATTACTGGAAGTAGGTTATTATGGAAGGTCCATCTCCCATAATAAGAGGCCCACTTCTTTCCTTTATAAATACCATCAAGTGTACTGAGTACACTGAATGGGAGAGATGTGATAACAGTTTCTCATTTAATTGAGAAACAAAAAGGGAAAAATCAAAAGTGATTTTTCCTAAACCCAAAAAGTGTTTTTCCAAAGCTTCCAGAGATGACTTTTGGATTGTAGATCGTGTTGAATTTTTTAGCGTGATATTTACCTCGACCGAGAGTACGGATCATTAAGGTGAGGCCATGGTTCGGCCTGTATATGCTCTGGGGTTCAAATCTGCTGCAATCAAGGTACCCCGACCTAAATCCAACAAAAATAAATAGCTGCCCTATCCAAGCAACTAGAGAATCTTTCACAAGCCGCCACCACTATTCAAGCCGAACAAAGTGTCAAGGTGATTGTATCCCAAGATGGTACTGAAGATCTTAATTTCTTGAACCAAAGAAATTTTGGGAACCAAAGAGAGAATTAGTACTCAAATCCATATCCAGGAAAACATCAATACTTGAACTTCAATCCGAACCAAAATCATTCGACTCATTATCAACCGAACATGAAGAGTCATCATAATTTCTTTTATGCCAATCCAAATAATTAAATTCAACCTCCTCCCATATTCTTGGTAACAAACGAGATGATCAACAAAGGCAAGATGCCAAACGTTGAAGATTTGCTAACTTTGTTTATTTTAAGATCGATGAGAAGATCACTTAAATCGAGAATAATCTCCAAATTCCAAGTTGAAGTGAACAAAAGTGTTGTGAGCAATAGGGTCGATATCAAGAGCCTTTGAATTCAAGTGAGCCAACTTGCTCAACTGTTGGAACACAACACAACAGAGGCCAATTCCCAAGTGACACTACAAAGAACCCAAAAGAACAGTGCAATGCGGTGTTTGTATGGAGTGAAGTGGATGATGAAAATGGAAGTTCAAAGGTAGATGAGGGCTACATGATTGAAGATGAGCGAGTCAAGGAGGATGAAATCATGGAGCCAACGGATAAAGAGCCGAGTAAAATAGGGGCTGAGAAGCCAAAACCAACTTTTAACTCTAAATTACCTAAATACCCTCCTCCTTTACAATTTTCTTTTGCATTATATCAAAAAGACTTGATGGACAATTTTTGAAATGTCCAGAAAAGTTTAAACAAATTGTACTTGATTGTGCTCTTGCTAATTCAGTACATGGTGCCAAACTTAGCGAAATTCCTCAGGGAGGAACTTGGAAAGGAGAGGCCGATGGAGTGTAAGAAGGTTGATTTTGTCGAAAAAAGTGATGAAGTGGTGAAAGAAAACTTGCATATTGAAAAGGAAAACAACCTAGATGGGATGAAAAAGGTCGAAAGTAATTGCATGAAGGTAAGTGAAAACCTACATGGCAAAGAGGAAGCAAGTGTGGTAAAGAAGGCAAATCTTTGAAAAATACCAAGGCTAAGACAGACTTTCAACCAAAGAGCTTGACCGATCCAGGGCATTTACGATTCCTTGCTCTATTCATAATATTAAGTTTGATAACGTGCTTTGTGATCTTGGACCGAGACAAATTTAATGTCTTTAAGCACTTATCAAAAATTTGGATTTGGAACTTTGCAATGAGCCTCTACTACCCTACAGCTAGCCGATGGCTCTTTATTGTATCCTCGTAGGGTAGTAGAGGACGTTTTGCTAAAAGTTGATAAGTTTGAGTTGCTCGTTGAGTCTATGGCTATTGATGCAAAGGGTAATAATCATGCGCCAATCATTTTGGGCCATCCATTGTTAACCATTGGTCAAGCAATGATTGATGTCAAAATAGGGCAATTAACTTTTCGTATCAATGACAAAAAGTTATTTTTTCTTACAAAAGGGAAACCTAAAATGAGCGGTGAGAATGAATATTCTATGATGGAAAGTCGAGAATACAACAAGACTAGGGATAACTTGAATTTAGTGGTTTTCTCACCCTGTCTGGTTGTGATTTTTGGATAACTTGAAAAATTAAGCATCCGATTGAAGATATAAAATGTAGCGCTGGCTGACAGGCAACCCGGTGGTTACTTTTGGTTTGATTTCGTGTTTTAGTGAAATTTTATGTTTTTAGTAGGTTGGTTTTACGTTTTTATGTTTAAATTTTGTAAGTGAGTGCAAGGAATGAGAGGAATATACAGAAATGGAGAGAAATTGCTCAAAAATCCAACAAAAAGAGCCTCTAGACTCGAGAACGGGCTGGTCGTGCGGCCCCGTGCATTTGCGCCAAGCCGTGCGCGAGTCTAGAGGGTTTTGAAATAGGAACAGCTCGATCACGGCTTGGCCGTGAGCCCATGTGTAAATGCGCAAGGGCCGTGCATGAGCCAGGGATATCCTAAGCAAAACAGCCCGTGCATGGCCTGGCCGTGCGTCTCTTTGCGTTGGAGCATGGGTAGTGCGCCTTTCAATTCCAGAACAAGTTTAAATTCAAAACACGCAACATGTTTCTTCTCCTTCTTTCTTTTTCACAAATTTCACACACAACACACACCAAAACAGGGACTACACACACAGAGAGCTTGGGAAGTCGAGTTCAAGCAATTCTCCATTTCAGAATCCATAATTATCAAAAGGTATGCACTCAACTTTCATTTATTTTCAAAATTTTGGAAGAATTATGGTAAAATTAGGGCTATGTGATAACATGGGTTTAACTTCATATTTATTGTATTATTATGGATAAAAACTCCGCGAGTAGCATATATTCTTGTCTATTGCACATCAGGATTGTATAGAAGTTGATTTTGTTGAATTCGAAATTAAACTTTCATTGTGGCAATTTGTCGAACGTGTTTAGTGCATCTGTTTTATGGCTAATTTGGTAAATTGAGGGCCACTTGGTGCCCATCTTTATGTGTTGCATTGATTAGTTTAATTTGATTGATATTGATAAAAATAGTCAAGGTAATTAGGGATTAATTATTAAGTAGGTGTTGATTGATTAAGTTCTTGTTGGGTTTTTGTTCATTTGGAATTTCACTTAGTTAATTCACCTGACTTTGCTCAATGTGTATGTGGTGATAGATTGAGATGATGAGTTTATTTTGTGAGTATATGTCAACAATGGAAAATGGGTGCAAATTGTATATGTTCTTGTAGAATTTTGGATATTTTTGCACCACACTTGCCCACATCATGTGAATTTGTTATATTAGTTGTGATGAGTGGATTCCGAGTGATTCAAACTAGTTGCGAGTGTTGTGCATTGTGCAACTTTGAGCTCTTTTGATAATTTTTGTTTCAAAGCAAATACTATTAACCAAGTTTGGAAGAGTCGTGTTGAAGTTGGGATTTTATTGCTTTATAATCATTGTAGAATTGGACCTCGCTCGCTCATGTGTGATCATTGATTATGTGTAACTCAAACTAGATGAATACATGAATTGCGAGCTTTAATTCCTATTGATCAATTTTGTCCCAAACACATGAAATCTAGTTTGAAGGAACCTACTTAAATGGAATTTGTTGTTGCATATCAATCATGTAGTGAAGTAGGAATTTGTGAATTGTGTGTTGTGAGGTGTGATAGCTATCAAACTAATGTGGGGACATTATGTATGTAATTTTTGTTCAATCATTTCAGTACATGCCTCAATTCTAGTTTGAGGGAGTTTAATTAAAATTTTCGGATCTTCGTAGGCCCTCTTCCTCATTAACAATGTCAAAGAGAAAGACACCCACTTCCGGTGCAGGTTCTAGCTTAAGTGCTCCTCCTACTCCATTGTCTGAACCTAGAGAAGATCCACGGGACTATCACATCAATTTTGGCCCTCATTGGCATACAGAAAACGTGAGGGGACAGTGGAACAACATGTGTTTTACTCATCATCTAAATGAAGCGGACATATTTTCTTAGGGGAAAATGGCCCACATACAAGGAGCTTGTGTTGGAGTTCCTTAGCACCTTAAGGGTGAGTTTCACTAGAGACAAGAGCCCAACAAGCATGATTTTCAGACAGGAGGCAGACATGCAACCAGATTATCAGTCTCTTCAGATTCTCCACTTATGAAAGTTTCGGAGCACCTCAGGAGTTCCGTGCCCAAGGTTTTTAGGAAGAAATCACCTTGGATGCACCAGTTTACCTAGCCAGTCGCGTCAAAGCAACATGGATCCAAAATCCGACCCTTAGGTACATGTGGAAGATCGTGGCAAACCCAACTTTTGCACGAGATTAGAGTAGATCAGTTAGAGAAGATGAGCTCTTTATGCTGTGGAGTATGATCTACTCCAAAGAGGTCGTCTCCGCTTGCTATTTCATGACCTAATTACACATAGTGGTAAAGGGGCAAAAAGACATTGGAATAGGGGATTCGTGACCGATATCATTAAGCATTTAAAAGTTCGCTATCCACATATCCACCAAGTTCCGGGCGAGACTACATTGTCTATCACTTCTATGAAGTCAAGCACATATGTATTAATTGAAGAGGTCATTCTAGATGTTTCAACAAAAGTAGGACGATGATTTCCTTCTACCTAATACAACTTTGACCATGATAGAGGAAAACTACTTGATGAACACAAACACTCATTAAGCGGAAAGAGAGAGGGCTAAGGTGGTTTTAGCTAACCGGGATAATATAACCGAAGAGGCAATGGAGGAAGAGAAAGAAATTGAGCAGATGGAAGCACAAGTTGGTCATGACATATCCTTTGGACAGCGAGGAGAGGCTTTAGCCTCTTAACAACACAGAGGTGCTATAACTCTGGAAGACCGAATAGCCGCATCGGAAGGATCAGTTGTCAGGATTATAGCAACACGTGCGGAACATTCGTGAGACCATCGTCGGATGATCAGAATGCTGCAAAAGTTGGAAGATCTTCGTGTGCAATTTGGTATTACATGCAGACAGTGCCCTCCCCTTAGGGGGATTCTGTAAGTTGTTCGCACAACCTTTCATTTAAGCTATTTTTCAGCTTTTGCTTATTAGCTAAAAATAGTTTAAGTGCCGGTGGTGTTGCGAAAACAACTTAGGTGTTGCTGATTATTCTTCTTTTGTGTTTGCCGAATTATTGAACCTTATTTTTATTTTTTTATTAGGATTTTTGGAGTTTTACTTTATGTTTTGGATTATGGTTTTGTTAGATTAATTTTCTTCTTATGACTGATGTATGATATTTTCTATTGTGTTGATTCTTGATGAATTTTTTTGGTGCGTTTGCCGAGAAAAAAATTCGACAACCTTTCTTCAAAAGAGAGAAAATAGGTGAAAAAGTTATTGAATGTGTATCAATGATGATCAAAAATATTTTTGTGTTTGGAAAATTGATACAATGCACATATGAACTTTGAAATAGGGAATGCTCGTAATATAAACCAGTGAGGTTTTGAGGCTAATTTGTCGAACTCCCATGTTTGGTGTTTGAATTATTTATTAATGTGTCTTTAGTTGATCATATGCATTATAATTCTACAACTTTCCCTGAGTCTCTTTGAAATCACACTATTGATTATGAGCATTGAAAGCGATTAATGCAATTTTTATTTAACTTTTGAGTCTTTGGCTTGTTGTACATGTGTTCAAATTGTCTCTAATTAACCTTATTGAGCTTGAAACCCTGTTTTTATAGCAAATTATACAAACTTTATTCATTTTTGAAATATTTTTTTCCTATACTTGGATTGAACGAGTTTGAGGGTGGAGGATGGAAAAAGGGGTAAGAAGGAGGTCGTGATTTGATTGAAAAGTGAGACAACAGTGATAAATTGGGAAGAAAGAACACAAAAATTATAGACTAGGTTTATATTGGGAAAATCGATCTTATTTAGAATTCTTTTGACCTTATTTTCATTAAAAAATGGGTCGAAAAACAATAGAAGTCGATCAAAATGAAATAGTAGGATAGAATAGGGATACTTATTTGTCCTAAAAAATGTAAATAGTACTTGAATATTTTTGTTAGTCTAGAATCGAAAAGAGGTAAAAAGAATTCAACCATTGGGCATAATTTGTATAAGTTAGATCACAACACTTATGTTAACTCATAATTTGTAAATAAATAAAGGGGATGGATTAGTTAACGTAATTTGGAAGATATGAGAGGTGAATCATAGGAGAAGTTGTGGAAATGGAACTTGACAAGAACTAGATTATATAAATCATTCGATCCAAGTTGACCCACGATATTCAACCTAGTCTAAAGAGCCTACATTACAACCAAATCAAAGACCTTTATGATTATTTTCTTGTAATTATCATAGTGATGGAGAATTGAGACAACGAGCAAGCTTATGGTAGGTCGTGAATATGCATTCATCTAGAGCGATACACCAACTTCTTAGACACTTGAGTGCTTGAGCGATACACAAACTTGTGAGGATATTATTGAACAAATCCCAACACATTTCTTGGCTTACTATGTTGCATATGTGTGATGATGTTTTTATCTGAGATACACCTCCAAGTAAACCCTATGACGCCTATATGTTTTCCTCCAATTGAGAAAGAACATACTTAATTATTTAGTTTTTATTGCTCGGGGATGAGCAAGATTTTATTTTAAGGGAGTTGACAAACGGGGGTTTTAGTAGAAAAACATGCTCATAATAAGTGTTTTATCGTACATTTATATGTCCAAAACTCCTGTTTGTCATATTTGTATCGTATTTTCTTTCTCTCCTCTGAAAAAAAAAAAAAATGTTTCTTAAGTGTTTTTCAGGTCAAAAGTACAACGATGGGAAGATCGACGAAGAAAAAAAGGACCATGCACGGCCTGGCCATCCGACTAAGACTAACGGGGCACGACCCGTGCATCACTCAGGGGAAAACTGCTTCCTTAGGTCGTGCAGCCCGGTGAAAATGCACATGCTTTTGCAGAAGTCCAGCAAAGAAGCCCAATTTTAGAGCATGCATGGTCTAGTTGTGCACCTTAGCATATTTGCGCACGACCGTGCTTGAATTCAGGCAATTCTGCATGGGCTTAGCTCTAAACCTTTACTTTTTGGCCCAAATCATCCTGAAGAGTGTATTTAAACATTTTCCCTTTTAGTTTTTCCCATCTATAGAATCATTTGTATATGTTTTTAAATAGAGAGTAAGTTGAGAGAAAGTGAAGGGAGAAATTCAAGTGGAGATCAAGATCAACATAAGTAGGTTTCATCTTTCCATTTTTATTTAATATTTGTGTGAACATGATTGTGCCAATATATTTGTGTTTATAATTTATTATGATTGGGGTTGACTAAATTTCCTGAATCGAGGATTAGAAAGTAGATTATGAGTGATTAGTGCTTTTTAGCTGATTGATTAAATCCCGCGCTATGTTATTAGCTAATTAATCATTTATATTGCTAGTTAAATGACTTGATCAATTGTTTAGGAATTTATTGTGGGTTAAATTGGAACTGAGAGGGGAGATTTAACTGGGATCACATTAATTAGCATGATTAGTCAATAAACATAGAGGTTTGAGATAATTGAAATATAATTCCTAGATTACCCTTATTTCTTGTTTAATCCTTAATCTTTGATCCCAAGTTAATTGTCTTTGTATTTATTGCTTGTTTATTTACTTGTTTGCTTTAATTTAGTTTTAAAACATCAAAACCTTAAATCCATCATTTAGATAGTTACTAAATGATTATTATGATTATACACCCGATATCGAGTACCAATCCTTGTGGGATCGATCTTGTAGTCATCTAATTGCTACACTAATCCTATATAATTGAGGGTGCATGTTATCAATTGATTAAAATTGGATGTGTGTCACCAACTAATATTACTACTCATTAATTCACTTATGCGTTCAAATTCAAAGCTTCCAAAGCATACAACCCTCTGGTATCTTACAAGTGATTGTGGTTAGTAAACAAGAGTAAATAGCACACACGCATCAAGCAGTCTACAAAGTGACGATTCAGGCTCTAGCAACTTCTCAAGTCAAGCAAGCTAGCTCTAAAGCTTTCACTTGGTGCTAGTCATTTTCATCAAGGAAGCTTACCCGCATCTGAACTGATATTCAAGGTTAGAGGCAGTTACCAGAAGTTGAAGAAAAACTTTTATTAGACCAACTCTCACGAGCCAGTTTTGAACGCAGAGTCTTCATTAGATCTGGGATTCAAAGTAGACTAGGTGTTCTAAGGAACGTGTGTATAGTAGAGGAGTAGCCTTCCGACGATAGGTAAAAACTACTGTAAGGAGCTAAGTTGGACTTAGACAGCGTTGCTAAATTTGTACGATGTGCACATCTTAGTGAAATTCCTGTGTGAAAGGGAAAAGTTGACGTAGAAGGATTACCCCCACCTTTGAACCACTATAAATTTTGTGTCTATTTTGTTATTGCTTTTATCACTGTTGTTAGCATACTACATACTTCTTGCATTGCTTTGTAAGAAAACGAATTTTCATATTCCGCTGCATTAAACTCTACTTGAGCATTTCTTATTGTAGGTAGTTTTAATTAAGTTCAGTTTACTTCATGCCTAATGTTTTAAGTTTGCTTACATTATCAACTTTGCTGTAAGAACCAGTTTCTTACAGTAAGCAACATATCCATGCTCAACGTATTTCAAAAAGAAAAATCAGAGTTAGAGGTTTATTGACCCCTCCCCCTCTAAACCTCTACCAGTTGGGACCAATAGTTACACTGTGAAGAATGAATATGTCGACGAAGGCTATGTTCATGCTGATATGGACATTGATGGTAGAGGTATTTTAGACATGGATGGTTTCTTTTTATTCTGTTTAATAATCTAATTATGGTGATTCAATTATTTTCAATAATGAAAATAGTACGCTCATTCATGTTGATATACTTACTTCCACTATGTGTTCCAAGAAGAAAATGTACAGACTCTAACGTGCCAATTAATTTTAATAGAGATATGATTTAAAACTATTGTAAATTCACTTGAAAAGCATATTTTTTATTTTTTCTAAACAAGTATTTCCCTCTTTTTTTTTTTTTTTTTTTGGTATTGTGATTTATATTGTAGAATCTGCTTGTTAAAAGAGGTTCATCGTTTACATAGAAATGATATGTTGTGTACTCCTTTTATTGTCAAAAGTCACTCAACAATAACAAGACTGCATTACAAAATGTGTATGGTGAAAAATACCAGGGAGGCGCCAAAAATGGTAACATAAAATTAAAATTAATATTTTGTATATTATTTCAAAATTCATTTTTAATATTTTATGTGTTTTTGTTATAATAATCAGATTTATTTTTCTATACATATCCTCCCACAAGAATTCTTTCCACACAATATCATTGATTTGGATGTTGAAGAATGAAGATAAAGACTCAAGTATCATTATGAATTGAGTTGCTTTAAAGATTGGTGTTGTAAAAGACGGGGATCCAATTGTTCTTACGGAGTATCTTGAGTCTTATATTAAAACAAATGAAATAACTTAGGGAGTTGAATTTAAGCTTAAAGTATTAGATTATGCAAACTTATTGTTTAAACCATCATTGAATGCTTAATGTTTATTTTGTCTTTAGTTGATATTGTTTGTAATAACATTATTATAAATTGAAAATCTTCATTGAAATACACATTTTCTATCTCCGAATGGTTCACAATCTCTAGAAATCAATTTAAATATGAAAATATAAGATTTTTTTATCAACCCTCTTACTTAACTGAGTTAATAAAAAAAATATATTAATTGATTTCATTTTACAATTGAATTGAACGTTGAAGACTATTTTAATTTTCATTTGAGTTGGTAGACAAAGTAATGTTTATGTAAGTTACATTAGTTACGAATGTCTTTGTTCTTATGCAGTTTTCGATCATCGTGTGGTGTTCATCGTTTGTTAATGATAGTTAATATAGTGAGTCTTGTGTGTGACGATCTCACGTGTGACGGAATACATTTTTACAGAAAAAGTGATACTTTTACAGATAAAAGTGATGCTTTTGCTACAAAAAAGTGATATATTTTTTTGTTAAGAAAAACTAATACTTTTACAGATAAACATAATATTTTTTTCTAGTCACACCGTGTGACGGTCTCATATAAGTTTTTACCTAGTTAATATCAGAGTCATTGTCCCATTTTAGACAGTTTATAAAATTCCCTTTTTCACTTTTGATTAATTATACATGACAATTTCTAGAGTCACAAAATGCACAAGAACAAAAAAAAAAATAGTGTGTTTTAATGATAAAGTTAATTAGTGTTTTAAAATGTATAGTAAACATTTAATTAATTAAAATAAATAAATCTCAATTTTCATTTTATATTATTTGATCAAAATTAATATTTTGTGTTTTTTATTAAAAGTTTATTATATTAGTGGATTCTAGTAATAAACTTTATTTTTTAAAATAATAATTGGAAATGACAAAAAAAAACTCCATCTGATTTGGGACTGCCATTCAAGTTCCCCAAGACGATAGTTTCTGATAATTGTGTCCGATGCAATATCAATTAACAAGAGCTAATGCCAGTCATTGTCACACATTGAACTCTTTCTCAAAAAACCTATATTCTGCTATGGTCAGTTATATGTTGCATTATTTAAATTAACAAACCGCAGATGATAAAAAATATTGGTGTGTTTTTATGATAAAGTTGAACAAAATGCAACAAAGAATATTGTCTTCCAAGAAGTGTTTTAAAATGTATAGTTTGTATTTTCCATGTATATATTCTTTGATTAAGTAGTATGATTTAATTTTAGAAAATAGTTATTGAAAATGATAAAAAAAAAAATAATAATAATAATAATCAACATGTGCAATTTGCACGGGTGAAGTACTAATTCTAGTAATAATGCCATAATATTAACATACATATACAATTATTTTTAGAATTATTATGAATTTGAGTAAACAAATAAGAAAAAGGAAAGTAGGTATGGAATAGTGAACCAAGCATGATTTTTTTCACATAAAAAATATTGAAGTTTGTATTATTATTACATTGAGAGGAAAAAAAAAATGTAACAATAATAAGATAATAGAAAACATATAATTGATATCAAAATACTTGAAAGTTTCATTTAATATGTGCATCAATTTAACACTAACACTAAATCTATAAGGTTGTGTTTGGATGGAAGGATTTGGACAGTAAAAGATTTGATTTTTAATTCTTTCTATTTGGAAATCCGGTCATTTCAAATCCCTTATTTGAATGTTTAAATTCAAATGAGTGGATTTGAATTGTTTAAACTTTCCTTTTCCGGTTCTTTCTTAACATTTTGAAAGGATGATAATAATAAAAGTGTGTGTAGTATGTTTATTATATGTGTAGTGTGTGTGTATAGTGTGTGTGTGCGCGCGTATAGTAGTGTGTGAAATGTGTGTTTGTGTGTGTATGTGGTATGTGTAATGTGTTGTGTGTAGTGTGTGAAATATGTGTGAGTATGTGCTATACATACATGAGAGGTATGATGAATTTATAAATGACTAGGTTGTTGGATGGATTTCAAATCCATCCAAAATGAACTAGAAATTTAGGAGGGATTTAAAATCTCTTGATTTGAATTTTTTTCGCCAAACAAATTGGGTGGATTTGATGATGCATTTCCAAATCCACCCCTCAAATCTCTCCATCAAAATGGACCCTAATACTACTTGAAACTATATGCTTTTCAATCAAATGTATTGGCCATTTGTATTAAAAAAATATATATTACTCCCTCCGTCCCGGCTCAATTTGCCTACCTTGACCGGGCACGGAGGTTAAGAAAAAATAGGAATCTTTGACTTTTTCAAAGGTGGAGATTGAATGTGGAGATTTTGAAGGTGAAGATTGTGAGAGAAATTTGTCATTTATGGGTTGGCAAATTAGATTGGGACAAACCAAAAAGGAAAGTAGGCAAATTAGAGCGGGACAGAGGGAGTACTATTTTTGAACTTTTAGAGTACTGTAGTATGCAAAATGGTGTTTCAATTCTTTTTATTTTTGTCTTATCCATAACTGAAGAAAATGTTAAATTGAAAAATAAAAAAATGGCATTTAAAGATGAATAAAATGAAATAATATAAAAATAATATAATTGTAAATTGAAGACTGAAAACATATTGAACTAATAAATAGAAGGAAATTTCTATTTGCACCAATATTTCCTCTCTTCACAACATATAATAATTTTGGACAAAAAAATCCTTATAAAAATGGCAGAAATATCATTCTTCAAATAAAAAGATGCTGGAAAAAAATGGTTGTCCAGTGATCCTTTCTCCCGTTCTGATATTTCTTCACTGTATCAACTTTTCTGTTCTCTTCCATGCTCACGGAAAACTGGGATTTTCAGCAATGGTGAACTTGAATGAATAAACAATATAAAATTAACAGCAATTCAAGGGTCTTTCATAATGGCCTTGCCCAAATTTGAGGACTTTCTTAATGGTCATGCAGAAAATTTGAGGAATTTAAAGTTATACTTTTTATATTTCTTTCATCTAGTTTGCTATTGGTTTGGAATTGATAAATACAATCCCAACACAAGCAAATACATTTGAAAGTCATTACTGCAAATATCAGAACTACTCCACTCACAATTCAACCTCATACTTTTCAAGTTATTTGATTTTGTCCTTTGCATAAAATTCTCTAATTTTCAAATCCTTGTGTGAACAATCAACCTCTATGGTTTGGAGAGATGGAAGACTGCAATAGATTTGAGAGAATTGGATACCCCAACTTGGAGCGAAGGCTGCAACATATTTGGGGAAGATAATGATCCAATTTAGGATAAGGGTATTATGATAATATTATGTGGTGTACAAAATAAAATGAAAACAAAAAATAATTGAAGTATGGTGTAAAAAGAAAATCTGGTGTACGGAGACAAAAAATAGTGCAAATAGAAATGGTTAAATATCGTTCCTTCCCAATGCGATTGTGGCAGTTATAGCCTTCTAGCAAAACACCAACATGACTAGGGGTGTACACTATTCGTTTCAACTGAGAAAATTGATCGAATTAAAAATTTAAATTCGGTTCGATTGTAAACTAGTCGCTTCATTTTTGGTTTTCATTTTCTAAAATTTTGGTTATAATGGTTGAGTTTTCATTTTCATATCCTTAAACTTTAGCTAATAAAAAAGTGAATTTTCAACTTTGCCACTAAAAGAATCTAGTTATATGTTTCGTTTCGTATCAAATAAATTATAATATGACTATTATACGGAAAATATTAGATTAAACAGTATGAATATCAATGAAATGTTTTTTAATTGAAAATTAAGACAAAGACTTAGGAAAAGTCAAGAATGTGACTCCAAAATAGATATACCTCGATTATCATCAAGTTTTGGTTATAACTGAATTGAATCCAATCCAATCCAATTTATTAAGCTTGGTTAACATTTGGTTTCTAGCACCAATCGGTTTAGTTCGGTTTCTAATTTAATGGTGAGTTCATTTTTTGTTTTGTCGAATTAGTTTGGTCCGGTCACCAAATCAACCAATGAACACCCATACACATAATACACACACTTCGAACTGTAATAAACTCTATATGGTTATGGACAAAGTATAGCACCTAACAGAATAATGATTAGACACCTTAATTTATTTGAGTGTAATGAAGTATCTATTATTATTTTGAGTGTAATGAAGTATCTATTATTATTTTGAGTGTAATGAAGTATCTATTATTATTTTAATTAAACTCTATTGTATCGGTCATAATATAAAAAGATGAAATAATGGAAATAGTTTTTTAATTAATCATTTATCTTCAATTATTTTTACGCATATTGAGGTGTGTATAGGATGAAAAGCTAAAAGAGAAGTGAAAATCCCACATCGTTACTATCAAGTAACAACATCTCAATGACAAAAAAAGTAACAAATAGCAACAGTGTATAAAGGGAGGAAATTAATTTAAGCCCCTTACTTGCCTGTATGGGGTTGTTGGTCGATCAAGAAGGCCCAAGGCCTATGTGGTGACCTTCATTGCACTTCGAAGGAGTGCCTGCCTAAATTGGCCCACGTGGCCGAGCCTACAAGATAATTTATGTTAGAGGGGGGCCTGCATTCGCACAACCCTATCCAAACTAAGTGCAAAATCTTTTTTGTATGATTAAGCTCATGTTCTGATGTGATTGGGCCCTTTTGGATTAATTAGGCCTTAAGGCCCGTTAGATCAAATTTGAATTAGGCTCATATGATAATTAGTGAATGACGTTTATAAAGTAAAATGTCTAGGGATTATCATTTGGACTTGAATTCGTTTATCTTTTATGTATGGGGGGAGGGTTAATATTGAGTTTGTTTTCTTCTCCATTCTTTATTAACGACTAGGGATGTAATCAAGTCAAATTGTTTGAATCTCGAGTTAAAAAAACATTCATTTGAATTATTCGTTAATCGAGCCAAGCTCGAGTCTAATTTTGAGTTCGATAAATTTTTTTGAGCCGAAACTATTAGCATTTGGTATAAACTTGTGAGAATGTTCGTGAACTCTATTCATGAGCCATCTGGAGCTATATATGATATTTAAATTTAAAATTAAATTATTTTGTTGGTTCCGGACTCTTGGTGTCAACTAGAAATGGTTTAGATTTTTATAATTATGTTATTTTGATTCTCGATTTGATAAACAATATGTTCATTGATCTTTGTTGGACATATTTCTGTTGTCATAGAATGAGCTTAACAAGTTCGAGCTCAATTGCATGCATTACGAATTCGAGCTCGAGCTCTTATCGTTTATTATGTTGTCGAATTTTCGGCGAACTAAACTCAAATTGTTATCCAGCTTATTATTTGTAAGACGGGCCCAATTCAAGCACAACTATGGAAGTTCAAGTCATACTCGAGCTCATTAAAAAGTCAAACGAGCTAAACTCGAGCACTATACTATTCGACTCGATTCAGTTTATTTATATCCCTAGTGGCAAGATAGGCACATTTGATTATGAGTTTGAGAGATAATTTGAAATCCCCAATTAAATCGACCGATTGTTTGTTAAAAGATTAAAATAAATAAATTTTAAATCCTCAAAAATTTCTAATTCGTTTTTTATGGAGAAGCATTTCCGCAACCATCATTTGAAATCCATCATCACTCTCTATATAACCCCATAATTATACGCATTGCACATACACTACACGCACACTACACCCAAACACACACACACTACATACACATTCTCATTCTCTTTTATTTTAGAAAAATTAGATAAGTTAATAAAAAAAAAAAAAATCTACTTATTTAAATTCAAATATCCAAACAAAGAATCTGAAATAAGTCGATTTCTAAATACAAGGATTTTATAGTATACCTCTCTAAACTAATACTATTAAATTAGTAACATGTTTTATATAATAATTTTTTTGCCTCCCATTTCAATGTCTTTAGGCTAAATTATTATTGATCATATTTCAACTAATAAATTGTGTCTGGTCCTAAAAATAACAACATTATATTCTTGGAAATTAACTACTTATATTTGTATGAAAAATTAAAAGAGTTTATCTTTACAGAGCGGATGAAATGAAATAATTAGGAGTGAAACCCCCAAATTACAATTTTCTGTGAGTTAACTTTTTAGTTTTGTAAGGACTTTGGTTAAGTATTGATACACGTCGTGTATGCACGTATTTAGGTCGACTTAGAAGAGGATTAGAAAGCATTTGCATGCATAATTGGTCGAATTGTGCTTAAATTCATTATATGGTGCCAAATGACGTGTTTGTGTTTGTTTTAAAGTTATTTAGGCGATTTTTTGCCAAAAAGTCCATTTGGACGAAGTTTGGAGAAGAAGCAAGCAAAGATAGTGGGAAAAATGAAGAAAAGGAAGAATTGGTCTAGAGAATATAGCTCGGTCGAGTTAATAATCGAGTTCGAAAATGTTGAAGTCCAACAAAACCAACTCGGACGAGTTGTAGCAATGACCTTGGTCGAGTTTCAGAACTTGTAGAGGTGACTCGGGTGCAATGTAGAAGTAACTCGATCGAGGCCAGGTGATGCAGAATCTACTAGGTCGAGTCAGGCTAAGTGACTCGGTCGTGTTGGTTAGTCAGTTTATGATTTTCTTATGCGTTTTGGCCTATTTTTGGCTCGTTTCAACCCTATTCCATCCGAAACTATAAATAAAAGCTCCCAAGTCCGAGAAAAATACATTTTTATCATTGGGTAGCACACAGAAGCTTGAATTAAAGAGGGAGGAACGCGAGAGAAGAAGTTCAAGATTCAAGATCCGGGTTTTGATTATTTTCATCTTATTTTTATTTGTACAAGATGTTTGTCTATGAATTATCTTGTCTTTTAATTATGACTACGTGTAAGTAATCCTATTGTTTTCTAGGGTTAGAGAGTAGGTTTTTATTGACTATGTTTTGATTTTATTCATTTAGTTCTAGAATACAGTTTATTCATTTATCTATATTGCTTGTTCTATTTCATATGATTGCATCCAATTGGTCACTTGATACTTATCTACAAGTTTAAAAATTCAGCGTCCGAGAGGAGAGTTTTGTTAATAGACTTACGGCATATGGCATAGACATCGATAATCGTCCAAGAGGAGTGAATTGCTTTTGTAGACACTGGTCTAGGGTCTTTTGGGAATTATTGTGTGGTAGTTAGCCCGAGAGCGTAATTATCTATAATTGATTTACATTTCATCGTCCGAGAGGAGGGCTAAATTTTAGTCGTGCCACCTAATAAACGATAGAACTAGTTTAAAAATCTAGATTAATAGGATAATCGAACATAAGAGATAATAACTAAAATTAAATCCCTAGAATATGTCTTTTATCTGATTGAACTTTTCGTCGTTTCTTGTTTCCTTTATGGAACAATTGCTTATTTCCTTTGGTTTAATTATTTTCTACAATTTAAGTTTTGGATTAAACAACCAACTCCTTTTGTTCTAGAGTCTATATAGAACAGAATTATTAAAATTAGGGTATTAAACTGTACATAGAACATAATCTCAGTGGGATCGACCTTGTTCGCAACTAGCTACACTAGCATCGTACACTTGCGATACACGAGGGTTAGAAAATAGTGTATCAAGTTTTTGTCGCCGTTTCCAGGGACTAGTAACTGTGTTCAAATTTTATTCTGATAGACAATTCGACGCTAGACTAGATATTTCATTTCTGCATTTTTAATTAGTCGTTCGAGGTAATGACTGATATGTGAATCAAAATAAATACTTTGAGAGAGCAACAACAGCAATTACAGCCACAGCCATAGGCAAAGCTGTACGAGAGGGTGATTAGACACTTATCAGGGACTGTCTACGTCCCGTGCCTAATCAGCATTATGGAGGAGTTGAACTGCAACCAATCCAACCCAACAACTTTGAACTCTAGCCAGCTTTGATATCGATAGTACAACAGAATCAATTTGGTGGGGGGGCCACTGAAAGACCCCAATGTTCATCTAGGTCGATTAAGAGAGTGTCCGAAACCTTGAAGTTTAATCAAGTGCCACATGAACAGGTTATGGTGAGGTTGTTCCCTTTCTCTCTAAAAGACAGAGCTTTGCAATGATTTAACTCTTTGGAGGATGTCACTATATGGGAAGAGTTGAGCACGCATTTCTACTAAAGTACTTTCCACCGAGCAAGATGCTCAAATTGTAGGCTGAGATTACTCAGTTTGACCAATGGACAGAGAACTATTCAGGAAAGCATGGGAGCGATTTAGGGATCTTCTCCCGAATTGCCCTCAACACGAGTTCACTCAAGATCAACAAATCTACAAGTTTTATAAAGGGTTACTTGGGCCCATGAGAGTACACGTAGACGCAGCAGTGGGTTAATCTATATTGGCAAAGAACACAAGGGTTGTTAGTTGGCAATGGCCAAATGAGAGAAATCAGTCAAGAAGAGTAGTCAGTGTCACGGAGACTAAGGCCGGTCCAATTATGGTGAGATTGGACACTCTTACTAAACATATGAATTTGTTGATTAGTCTAACATTATTCCAGCATACCGAGCCCAATTTACAGCAACCACCGGTGCAGGAAGTAGTTGAAGATGCAAATTATGTTAATCAAAGGAACTTCAACAACTTCCAAGGCAACCAACAGCGGTACAATCAGTATCAGCAAGGTGCTGGAATCATCCTAATTTCTTGTACAACAATCCTAATAATTCCCTCTCAATATTAGAGGGGGCAGTTCCCAAGTGATACAGTGGTAAATCCAAACGAACAATGCCAAGCCATTCGTCTAAGGAGTGGCATCGAGTATGAATGATTTAAGCTGCCGGTTGACCAAGAAAAAGCTATAGAGAAAGAGCACTTGACTGCACCTAAAGAGAAAGAGCAAGAGTTAAGTCAAACAGGGGCTATGAAGCCACGGTCCATTACTATTGAGGATGGTCCTAAATACATACCTCCCCTTCCTTTCCCTCAAGTGTTTCCATGAAAGAAAGTAGATGAGCAGTTTGCGAAGTTTCTTGGAGATATTTGAGAAGATTCAAATCAACATTCCTTTTGTTGATGCACTACTACAGATGCTGAACTTCACAAAGTTCTTAAAAGAGGTGATAGGAAGGAAGCGGTTATTGAAAGACTATGAAATAGTCAATCCGATGGAAGAATGCAGTGATGTGATCCACAGGAAGTTGCCTCTAAAGCATAAAGATCCATGTAGTTTTACTATTACTTGCATGATTGGTAATGAGGTATTTAAGAGAGCATTGTGTGATCTAGGAGCTAGCATAAACCTAATGCCTTTCTTCATATTTGAAAAAATTGGAATAGGCACGATAAAACCCACTACAATTGCCCTACAATAGCTGATCGGTCTTTGATTTAGCCACGGGGCATTGTAGAGGATGTTTTATTAAAGGTTGGTAATTTTATCATTCCGGGTTGTAGTCTTGGATATGTTAGAAGATAAGGAGGTTCCTCTGATTTTAGGTCGTCCATTTATAGCAACGAGCAAAACACTAATAGATGTACAAAAGGGTAAATTAACTCTAAGGGTAAATAATGAAAACTTAACCTTTTATATATATAAGATTATTAAATATCATGTGCATGTTTGGTTGGGGCTGGGGGTGGCTGGGGTACTGTTGGCTGGGGATAGTGGCTGAGAGTTTAAAGAGTGATGTTTGTTTGGGTGGTTGGGGTAGTAGTTATAGTATAGGATATAATTTTAAATTGTGATGTGTGTAAGAGGTTGTCATTAATGATTGGTTAATGTTTGTTTGGGTGGTTTCAGTAGTAGTTGTAGTGTAGGATATATTTTTAAATTGTAAAAAGTGATGTGATGTGTGTAAGAGGTTGTTATTGATGATTGGATTAATGATTAAAATAATATTGGGATTTGTGATTGATTGATGATGTGTATGATTATTGATAGGTGATTGTTTGAGGAAATTTGTGCCCCAACCCGGGGTTGCTAAAACTGTTGAGCTAAACATATGGTTGGGTTGGCCCAACCGATCACATGTTGGGCCAACCCCAACCAAACATACCCTATGATAATGAGGAAGCAAACCAAATTGAAGTATGTAGTTCTATTCAGTGATTAGATGCTACATTACATAGAGAGCGTATTTCTCCTATTGATGAAGACCCATTAGAAGTCTGCCTGTACAATTCTATATTTGCTACCTATGACTTTGACTCTACTAACCTTGATCTCGTGGAAAGTGTTAGTGCCATGAATTCTCTGTAAGAGGCACCTAAAGATTGTTCGACGAGTGAAGATATAAGTAAGAAGAGCCAAAAGAGAGCGCACCCGGACCCGAACTGAAGCCGTTGCCAGATCATCTATCATATGAGTTTCTAGGTGGTGAGAAAAAGAATCCGGTAATAATTTCTACCTATTTATCTACTACTGATTGTGGCAAACTTTTGAGAGTATTAAGAAGATATAAGTCGGCTATAAGATAGTTAATTTATAATGTAAAAGGGATTAGTCCGATTGTATGCATGCACAAAATACTAATGGAGGATGAGTACAAACCATGTGTCCGAAACCAACGTAGAATAAATCTCATGATGCAAGAAGTAGTTAGGAAAGTATTAGCCTATGATTTTTTAGCCTTAATTGTCTTTTTCACCAAATTTTGATGAAATTATCCCTAGTCAGCCACTTTGTGCCATGAGCCTTGTTTTTCATAGCCAAAAAGTTACGAGCTTTAATTCGTTCCTCTTAAGCCTTTGACCTTTAAATTGGAATAATTGAGTTTGAGGGTGGAGGATTGGAAGGTAGAATGGGGTGAAAAGCAAGAACATAGAGTGGAATGGGTAGTTGGGATAAACTGGTGGAAGATATTGAATAGTGATTGGTAAAAGAGTGACGAAATTAGCCACTTCAAGTTTTGATATTATTATTCTCGTTTTTTTTTAAATAGAAAAAAGAAAAAAAAACAAGAAAAAGATATAGAAAGAGAAAGTTGTATATATGTGTTAGTTCATTTTTTTGTGTTTAGGAGGGGTTAAATATGACAAAATGCCTAATATGCCTAATTAATGGAATGAAATTGAGTAGTCCAAATGAGGTACTCGAATAGTAGGGCATTGAAGGTAATTAGTTGTTGAAGTAACATAAAAGTGCTTTTGTAGGGTGAACAACCATGCATTATGGTTTTATGAGAATTGAAGAGTGAGGATTGACTGAATGTTGTTTGAGGAGTAGTTGGGTTAGGAATAACTTAATTAGTCCAAAAATGCATCACTTTTGTCCAAATCTATCTCACCTTACCTTAAGCCTAAATTACAACCGAAAAGCAATGACCAATTTGATTCTTTGTTCGCACATGTCGAGTATATACATAAGTTAGACAATAGGCAAGCATATGGTTGACTATACATGAGATTTAACTTGAGCGTAAACATGTCCCATATTATATACTTGGAGGGAAAAGAGATACCCTAATTCGGTGAGGATCATCTCTGTGAAGTGCCATGTGCTGAAAGTAGTTGATTTATGTCATGTCAAATATGCTCATAAGTTTATGGTGTCTATTTTCAAAAACTAATCTGAGACTATATTCGTCGCTTAAATCGCCCTAATGCTTGAAGTTCTTGTTCTTGTCTATTTCCCGAACAATAATTTAAGTTTGAGGAATTTTGATACACATCGTATATGCAGGCATTTAGGTCGATTTAGAAGAGGATTTGATAGCATTTGCATGCATAATTGGTCGTATTATGCTTAAATTCGTTATGTGGTTTCCGATGACGTGTTTGTGCTTGCTTTAAAGTTATTTAGGTGATTTTATGCCAGAAAATCCGTTTGGACGAAGCTTGTAAAAGAAACGAGCAGAGACAGTGGAAAGAAACGAAGAAAATGAAGAATTGGCCCAGAGAATATAACTCGGTCGAGTCCAAATTGGGACTTGGTCGAGTTAGTAATTGAGTTAGAAAAGGTTGAAGTCCAGTGAAACCAAGTCAGTCGAGTTGTAGCAATTACTCGGTTGAGTTCTAGAACTTGTGCAACTCAGGCGAGGCGTAGAAGTAACTTGGTCGAGGCCATGTGATGCGGAATCAGGTCAGTTTAGTCAGGCTAAGTGACTCGGTCGAGTTGCTCGGTCGGTTATGATTTCCTTATGCGTTTTGGCCTATTTTTCCCCCATTTCAACCCTATTCCGTCCCAAATTGTAAATACAAGCTCCCAAGTCCGAGAAAAAGATAGAATTGGTTTAAAAGTCTAAACAATAGTCGTGCCGCCTAATAATTGATAGAACTGTTTCAAAAGTTTAGATTAATAAGGTCATCAAACAAATGAGATAATAATTGAAATCAAATCCGAAGAACACGACTTTTATCTGATTGAACATTTCGTGGTTACTTTTTTCTTTTGATTGAGTAATTGTTTATTTCATTTGGTTCAATTATTTTTTGCAATTTAGGTTTTAGATTAAACAACCAAATCTTTTTATTTGAGAGTCTAGATAGATTAGAATTATAAAAATTAGGGTATTAAACTGAACATAGGACATTATCTTTGTGGGATCGATCTTGTTTGCCACTAGCTACACTAGCACCGTACCTTTGCGTTACACCATGGTTAGAAATAGTGCATCAAGTATCAATATCTATTAGTTTGCGATACAATATATTTGGAAATTCTGAATATATTAAAACTTTATTTACCTTATACGATTTAATAGCTAAAAAATGGTATATTGACAACGTAATGTTGTGTGTTTAGATTCTGGATATCCAGAATCTGGTATTTTGTAGTGATTGCAACATTATGCATTTAAAATGTCATGGGTACCTCCGAGTTATTTTGGGTCATCCTTCTCTCTCTAAATTCAAATTTGGGCTGCTTCTTTCTCTAAAATTAATACTTATTCCTGAGACTTTTGTTTAGTGTTCCAAGTGAAAAAATCACTCCTTTTTAACTTAGTAGAAATATGAACACATTCTTTATCGTACATCTTTGCATTCTTATTGATCCTAGATTTAAGTTTTGGATCTTAATAATATTTTTTTCTTCGATCAATTGAAGGATCTTAATGGAGGTAAAAAATCCGTCGAGGAAGTTTTACGTCATCTTTAAAGGGGTAAGGGCCAGAAGTTACATTATCTGGGACTAATGAGCACCGCGTGTTTTGGGGTTCAAAGGAAGCCTCTACAGGGCTTATTTGAAGGCGGAGAAGGTGATTGAAGCATACAAACGATTTTTTCTGCGGTTGAATTTGGTTGAGGATGATTCTGGCAGAGCCTTTAGCAAGGATGATGAGGTTAAGCCTATGGATGCGCGGGAGGATAGCAGTGTCGGGTGAGATGGCGACGGTAGAAGCAAGGTAGCGAAGATGATTTAGGGTACTACTTTGCAAGCTGTGTTTGTGGGCTGGTTGTTGGGCTGGCAATGATGTTCTGGGCATGGAGTAGTTGGGCCCATGTTAATTTTTATTTTATTTTTGAGGGATTCTAAACCCAATTGATTTTATAAGTTAATATTTTGACAACTTGTTTGTCAAACATTTAAATTGTTTGCTCGAGGGATATGCATCCTTTTATTGTAGACGATTAATAAAATACCACACAAAAAATCAAATTTGTGGATTAATATAGTACATGATTTGTGTTTCTACATACATGCAGTAGAAATGGCACACTAACACTATTGCAATGTGGTGTCCAATCCCATTCTATTTGTTTTGATGTTGAGCTTTATGTAGGGTTACACATGAAAAAAAAATTAAAAATAAACCTACATGACAAAAATAAAAAATAGAAAAGTGCAACACAAACAATACAAAACACCAAGGTTTTTTATAGTTCTAACACATTCCCAGTTCCAACTAAAATTAGCACATAAAATGTAAAAGTCATTATATATATATATATATGTGTGTGTGTGTGTGTGCGTGTGTGTGTGTGTATCTCGTTTTAGCTGAATTTGTTATTTTCAGTCTGTACAAAAAATAAATATCCTTCTCGACCAATTTTAGACTCGATAATTTTCCATGATGGACAATAAAAAGGGAATATTGTATCATTTTATTTAACCCGCTCCTATTTATTTCTTGTTATATACTTTCTTATATATAACTGGAAAAACAAATTGATGCAAAGGATTAAGCTTGATAGCAATGGTCAACCACTACTAATCAAAACGTTAATTACAAAAGGAAAAAAAGAAGAAAAAAAAGGGCTTCCATGCATCCCATGAAGTGTTCCTTGAAACTCTGGGAGCATGCCAAAAAAAAAAAAAAAAAAAAAAAAAAAAAAAAACATATCACGGCACTATCACATTGTAAGACATCTAGTTTCCATGGCTAGAGCTCGAGTCTGGATTGATCATGGGTGGCAGTTTCTTCTTTCTAGTTGCCTCGAGGTAGAGGTCGTAGACCTTCACAAGAGGCTCTTCCTGCAGGATAAGCTCCCTCAGCTCCACCAGATCATAATGCTGGACCAACCTCTTCACCAGCTTAACAACGTCGTCCTTCATCTCCTGAAGCTTCTTACTAGTGTTCGCATACAGCACCTCTAGGGCCTTTGTGAACTTGTTGCGAAAGTCCCTCCAAATCGATATGATTAGAGCGATCTTCTCAAATCGCAAGCGTACGATTTATGACAGAGGTAGTATAAAGAATTTCGAATCCACCGGGAGGATTGCCCATGAGAATCGGCTTAAGAACTTTCAAATTAATTAGGCCAATTGAAAATTAAGAGTTGGGACTAATCTAAATAACATAAGGCAATAAAGTAAGGAAAAGGAAGGAACAGATCAATAGGGAAATATTTCTGAAGGTCAGTTTCACACAATCTAGGAAGAAAAATCTAGCAAATATGAGCTAATTGTGGGGCCTAAGATGGAGGCAGATCATGTTACCAAATTAGAACTCCAAATGGCCAAAACAAGAGGGATCAACAAATCAATCGATTACACAAAAATTAGCCTTAATTCCAATTACTAACGGCGTACAACGGAATTACTCAGCCTAAGCAAGCTAATTAATTATGCAATCAAATTAACCCTTAAATCCCCACTCCAAGTATATAGTGCCTATGGAGCGAGGCCCTAGTACCTCCATTGAGATTAACATATGTGATTTGGGTTCTCTCATCGCACTCCATGAGCCCTCGAGCAGAACCAATATAACCTAGGTCGCGACGCCTATGATATAAGTCATACAATCCCACATTGCCAATCCCAAAAATTACACAAACCCACATCAACTTATATTATACTACATTCACAATCCTAGGGTTTGGGGTACTCCCTAACCCCGGGAAATAAGGGAACTACTCACAAATCATCAAAGCAATAACAAGAATCATCAACAATCAAGCAATATAAACAATAAAAATTGAAAATAAAGAGAAGAGATAAGAAAATACTTAATTGATTGAAGAATCCTCGTAAAACTTTGATAAACTTGACAGGTGTCACAAGCTCGTTAGTAATCCCCGAGTTCTCCTCCAAAGACGGCTTCCTACTTGAAGAGGAGGAACAAACCCTAGCTAAGAACTATGAAAATCTGTAAAAATGAAGGAGAAAAGAGAGAAGAGTGTCGGGAATTTTTACAAAGGAGGCAAGAGTTAAAATTGTTACAAACGAAAAGGAGGAGAGGAGTATATATAGACCCTCAACCCTAAAATCTGCTAGAAAAAACCCTTTAGTAAAAGGGTAAAAATACAAAAGGGAGTGTTTGGCCATTTAAAATGTTGACTCGAGCACTTCCATCGGGCTCGACTCGGTCTTCTCGTGAACTTTGGAAAAACTCGGTGTGGAATCAACTCTTGGCCCAAACACAAAAGTAGTAGGTCTTCATCTCGCGGTTACGGGCCAAAAATAGAGATAACACACTGAAAACGGGGCCATCGGCACCACTGCGCAGACCGGCAGCCGGCCGCAGTGCTCCGGTGGCGGGTTAGCAAGCAATAGTGGGGCGGCTCTGCTTGTCCTACCGGACCCGCAGTCGGCCTCCTTTCATCATCTTTTTTGTGCGTCTTCCGTCGCTGTTTTGGATCCTTTATTTCGTCTTCTGACCCGACCCCATCATGAATTTTGTTCATGACTCAGAGATCTTTGAGTCAGCCTATTGTATAGTTTGATTGGAGTTTATTTGGGCCTCGTTTTATGGACCAAAATGGGGAAGTACGTGCAAACAATCTTCTTGAGCCTCTTCACCTTTTTGAGGTTTTTTCACCCATTTTCTTGCATCGACTCCTTCACGACTTTTATTTGTGACTTGACAAACTTTAATTCGGGCCTGACCCAAGCCCAGTTTGGGGCCTTTTGGGCCTTTATTTGCTGGCTGGGTGAGGAAATGGATGCAAATGACCTTCTTAATCTCCCGGGTTTTTCTAACCTTTAAAACATGACTAAAAAATACCCAAAAGTGCATAAAATCATATCAAAAAGGAAATTCAACCCGAAAATACAATTAAACACTAAATTTTACTTAAGCAAGATAAATACTTGCAATTCTCATACGAATATGAGCATGAAATATGCAAGAAAAAATGGTATTTTTCACGTTCATCACTTTGGAGAAGGAGGGACAACCCATTCCCTTCTTTATTGCTTCTTGGTGGGAGTTCTAGCCATTTTTAGCTTTCTTTTTTCTGTTTTGAATGTGTAACTGACTTGAGGAGATGACTCAATTTGCTACAGATATGAAGCCTACTTATAGATGATTTCTTACATTAACATGCCTAATGACATGATTATGGTGGCTGATACTCTTCCCAAGTATCACTGAGCCAACAAAATACTAATAATTGTGCCACCCTTGTGATTTTTGTTTTCTTTTTCGCTTTTTCTTCTCTAGTGAATTAATGGGCCACGACGTTATTTATTAGGCGCGACATCCTAATGTGCCTAATGTCCATACAATAAGGAATTTTTTTTTTTTTTAAGAAACTATACACTAAATATGTCGAGGTAGTATCTTCTTCAAAAATAACACATAAAGTAACTCCAATACATACCAATTGTTCCACACATATGAACGTAAAGATGATTTGTACACTTCATATTCAATTATATTAAGTTATTTGATGTAATTCCGCTCCATACCAATTATTTGTCTAGTTAGCACATGTGACATCTTTGTCTAGATATAATTTCATACTTTAATTTATCGAACTTTAATTGAGGCATTGTAGAAAATAAACCCAATAGGTCCAATCTTCAACTATCAATCCATTTCCAACTACCATATGATAGAAACACGGCCCGAATAAAAAATATAGGAAAAAATAAATAACACACTTCATTACATTTTCCTCACAATAGAATTAAAGACAATATTCATAAATCTTTGGGGACCCTTGTTGATCATCTCTAGGTGTTGGCGTTATTCCCATCAAGTATGCATACTTCTGGATGATTGCACGAAGTGTGTGATCACCACGAAGCATTTTAACCAAAATTTTGTTGTCGTAATTGCTAAGTAGCTTCATCATACTTTCTTTCACTTCGAACACTGCATCTTTAACGTTTTGTGTGTCGTAAACTATAGGCAGTAAAGCACTTGCCTGACCATTCTCATTGTCGGTCTTGAATAATTTTCTTTTAATCCTCTTGCCACTGTGCATCCATTTGTTGAAAAAAATCTTAGGGTTGCTTTACTAATTGCAGGACCAGGTTTTACCTTCAACATAACCACCTCTATATGATTTAAGTAGCACCACCATGACATACATTCAATATAAGGTGAAAGATTTACTCATCTTGTTGCCTAAGAATTCTGATAATTAGGCGTGCTAAAATGGTAGCTGCCTTAATCAGTATCATTGTTAGCCAGATATTTTGGCACAAGGTTCAATTTAATCAATAAAAAATTATACATCTACATATTCCATACCTACCTAGCATGTGGTGTAGTATGTCAAACTATCTTGACAATAAAATAAAAAAAAATTCTGGTACACCAATCTGTTCAAAATCTTTTGATGTAATTATAATGGGTGTCATTTCTAACATTGAAGATGTCACACAAATAATTTCTTAGTGAATTCATAGTGTGATTATATTATTAGAAGAATCAATCTCACCTTAAGTTTGTATAATAAACATCATCTACTAAATTATATCCCATAAGATTCAATTAATCTATTAACATGTCCTTGAGAGCAATAATTATTTTAATAAATTTTTGAAAAAAATACCAATATTTACGAGCATATTCTTTTTGTTAGACTTAAAGATATAATTTACCACGCCATTCTCTACATACACCAAAAGTGGATTATACAAGATATTCAAAACAATTATATTATACATCCCAGCTAATTAAAAACTGGAAAAAAGATTAATTTAACCAAATAAACATTCATAATATAAAAGCACAATTGTCATTTTGATACATCGATTAATTCCTTCTAAAAACACACTGATAATGTCCATAGAAGTAACACCTGCCAATAACAAAATCTCAAATTCTCCATACCCCCCAGCCAACATATTTTCTTATGGAAACCCATTCATTCGAGTGCGAACGATAAGAGCCATCCAAAGATCCCTACTTCCTCTAACTGGTTCCCGTGTCAGTGTGTCACAATTCTCGTTGATTGTCATGAGAAGCCACTGGAAATCCAGAGTGTCCATCTACTTCTCATGATACAACTTAAACATTAGATGCCAATATGGTTCCCCGTGCATCCTTAAGTGACGATCATTACACCCTCCTAACACGCATCAGATGATACGCGTTGTTATCAAATCACCAATAAAAATAATACTATCGCCGAAAGGGTCATTTGGTTGAACTTACTGTCGCCAAGTCGTATCGTTGTGTGATGAATACTATGTTTCTAGCCACATCATATCGTACACCTGCCTTCATTAGGAACCAAATGAACAACACAAAGTGATCCCTGAAGTGCTGGATCTTCTTCACAATGTCGGCAGTCATGATCTCCTGCCCGTAAATGATGGAGACCTTGTTAGCTATTGACTCCACGATGGCCCTCATAATTTATGGATCATACATGTCTAGAGTCAGTGAGAACTGCGTAAAAATCCTAAGCAGAAGTGTTTGCTCCTCTTTGCTTCCGAGCCTCATGGTTATCATCTGATGAAATGGGATTGAAGGCGTGTTGGTTTTTGGGAGGGATGACTTCTGCAGTTCAGATATTGTGTGTGAAGGAGAGCATCTTAGTGTAGTGTGTGAGAGGTAGATATCGATTGTACCTTAGATCCAAAGGCGATTAGTGTTGTGACATGATTGTTTTTTGGGACAATGTAAGGTCACCTTAGGTTTAATGTAAGCTACTACAGCCTATTTATGCCTTAAATGAGGTGTCATTAATATGGTGTGTAATCATTTTAGGGTTAGGGTTTGTGTTAAAAACCAAACGTAGTACATTTGTATCTAGGTTTGTTTGATTAAGGTGCATTTGAATTTCATATAGTTTAAAAAAACTTATTACAATTGTAAGAGTAGCACTCATCATGAAAAAAAAATATAAGTTACATTATTAATTAATCAAATAGTGTCGATATAATTTTTGTCATTCGAATAGTTAGGGGAATAAATTTTCAAATTATCAATAAACATATTTTTTTGTAGAAGATATTGATAAATAGAGAGATTAATAGGTTCTATTATAAATAAAAAAGAAACGAAAACAAGCAAAAGAAAAAGGGAAATGTGGAGACCACAATCCGACCTCTCAAAAAAATCGAGAAAAGCATGTAAGTAAAATTCTTCAATAATACAGGCTGACAGGTAAGGAAAGTAGATAGAAAACTATAATATCACTGTACAAAATCAAAATTGTCATGAGAAACCAGTATAGTTAATATGTGGTTCAAGAAGAGCCAAAGAAAGAGGACGGTATTGCCGTCAAAAGAGAAGTCGGATGGGATTTCCATCAGCGAAATGAGGACGGTACTGCTGCCAAATGAAAAGTTGGATGAGGTTGCCGTCATGAAACGAGGACTGTACTGCCGTCAAATGAGAAGCCAGATGGGATTGCCATCAGCGAAGCAAGGATGGCAATGTCGTCATATGAGAAACTGGATGAGATTGACATCGGCGAAACAAGGACGAATTGCCGTCAGTCGGACAGGATTGCCCTCAGCGAAGCAAGGACGATAATTTCGTTATGTGAGAAGTCAGTCGGATGGTATTGCCATGGTGGAAAATTGGCTAGCTACCCAAACAGAGGGAGGCACGATAGCGGATATGGCTGGCGGCAAAGAATCGATGGCCATTCATGGCGGTTCGAAGGAGAAACCCTAGTGAGAGTGAGAGAAAAAGAGAGGGAGAGGGAGATAGAATGAGAGAGAGAGGGAGAGGGGGAGAGAGAGAGAGAGAGAAGATGAGAGAGAGATATACAAGATGAGAGAGTGATGGACGAGAGAGAGAGAGAGAGAGAGAGAGAGAGAGATAGAGAGAGACAGAGAGAGACAGAGAGATAGACACACACACACACACACACAGAGAGAGAGAGAGAGAGAGAGAGAGAGAGATAGATAAGGGGGAGGAGAGTTAGAGAGAGAGAAGAAAGCGAGAGAGGGGGGAGAAGAGTTAGCGAGAGAGAGGGAGATAGAGGAGGAGAGTTAGAGAGAGAGAGAGAGAGAGAGAGAGAGAGAGAGAGAGAGAGAGAGAGAGAGAGAAATAGTGAGATGAGAGAGAGGGAGAGAGAGAGAGAGAGTCGATCTAACCAATAAAGAATGTATAATTGTTGACCTGTATGACTATTTTTCCTTATTGGGTAACATTATAGTGTAATGCGACGGCGGAAATATGGATAACTAGTTGATGATTGTTGACTACACCCTAAAACATTTGTTCATTGTGTTTGAAATCAAAATCGAATAGGGTAAGAGTAAAATAAAGCTAAAACCTAAGTCAAATATTGACCGACTTTTTGAAATTGGGTAACATTCACGACCTTACTTAATTTTTTTATTATTATTATTGTATAGAAATTCCTTTTTTTTTTTTTTTTTGTTTTTTAAATGGAGACTATAACTTCTCTAATTTTTTAAAACGAGTGCAATTATCGTACTTGGGCCAGGCAACAACATCTTCTTGCGCCGGTTGTTGTAGACGGATTGGGTTGTAGTTAAGATTCAGAAATATCTCGATCATAGCATATACGATAACATGCTCGGATGTTAGTAAATTACAAAACTGCTGCCATAATATTTCATTTTTAACCGCAAACTGGTATAATTGTTGATAAAAGATTTTTTAAGACTATACATAAATGAAATCATTTTAAGCCACTAGAAAATAATAAATGAGTCCACCCATCTCTAAACATGCATACATAACAACAAATCACATCAAATTATTGTTATTGCTCATCCCACTACCCCAAGCACGTCCCCTAGCCAAGACGTCCAGAAAGACCGATCCCTCTCCCCGATTCGCCAACCCCTTGGGATCGTAATCTTCGTAAGTTAGCCACAGCAACTGGAAGTCCAATGTGTCCATGCAGTCCTCTGAATAATCGGTCTAGTCATATCCATTAGTTATCGACACTTATTACAAGTTCTGGCTGCATTTCAGCATCCTAAAAAAGGAAACAAGAAAAGAAAACCAATATAAACACATTATCTAATGGGACCTTAAAATCACACATAATGTATGTAGTTGTAGCTGGGAGGATCGTAGACGAGGTTCGAAGTAAAATAACACAGCATCCAGGTCTTGTGGATGACTAAACAAAGTTTATGTAACGATCACATAAAGATTGGACCTTCTTCACAATGTCTTCCGCTAATAGTTCTCGTTTACAAACATCGGATATCTTGTGGGCGAGCCCCTTCACCATATCACGCATCACATATGGACTGGATACATCTTCATCCTTTAGCAAACTAAGAAGCACCATTTCCTTGTCCTCGTTCTACACTCTCTGGTCGAGCATCTCATCACGTTCAATGGATGGCATGCGCGAATTCAAGTTTATGGTGAGAACAATTGTATAGGAGTGTTTATGGAGGGGAGTAATGTGGGAGGGCCGGGTTAACATCGCCTTTAAATTGGGGGTGGGAGAGAGCGAGATGTTGTGACTTCCCAGTGTAATGTTCCATAGGTAAGTGTGTTTGTCAATTTAGTGTCTTAATGTAAAGGTAATGAGATGATGAATGGAGCCGTTTCATCACTAATTATTTCTTTTTGTAACATTATATTGCTAAAGGGTTGATTTCTAATGAAGAAGATTGGGAGAGAACGGGTCTAATATTTGCGTGTTTATCTATTTTATATCCAGGTCGGGTATCCCAAAATGATTTTTTTTTTCGTTTATCCTAATTGGATTCATTTGTTAGTTTATTTTTTTAACCTGTAATATTTTTTAAAACCATTTTCATAAAATTATGAACTAGTTACAAAAAATGGGTCGGATCTGGTTGATTAAATGTTTGATATGCAGGTCGGTATCCCAAATATATATATATATATATATATATATATATATATATATATAATTCTTATTAGTTTCCTCTATTTGTTTATTTATTTGTTTGTCCTGGTTTATTTTGTGAAACCATTGCCTTAACTAGAAAAAAGTACATCTATTTTCCAAAATGCTAAAATTTATAAAATAACAAAACAGGATGTGAATGTTGTCCATTACAATATTTGTTAGTAGATCAAACCAAACTCTACAATGACATATACTAAACTCAATTCAGAAACTTAAAAACACCATAGTCATACTTCCAAATACCAAATCACAAGACATACACATTTGTAAATACGGTAAAAATATGTCTTAATTAACATCCAATGTCCAACCAAAACCAATATCACAAATAAAAAGGCCCTACCATGCTCAGAACATCACCAACCCAGGCCCAGTAGACAATCATGCATGTCCATTTGCTAAGTCATTGCCTCCCCTCCGCGCTAAACCATTAATTAGCAACCCTCCTAAATGGGACCAAAAACAACGATCACTAATTCTGTGTTCCTCTTCCCATGTAGGATCATGATAGTCACACATGTACTGGAGCCACCTAATATCCAGGGTGTCCATCTCCCTCTCACAAATCAGCGAGTCGAGATTGACAAAGTTGGGTTCACCCTCTTCCGGAAAGAGCGTTCCAACACAATCTCCTGGGGAAAAAAATAAAATTTAAGCCATGTAAACATGCAACTAAGAAAAAACAAATAATCTGGTCCAATATTTTAAGGAAATTGGACATATTTGAAATTAGGTGACCAACTTCGAAATTCAAAACACATATACCGAGAATGAATGCTCCAAGTAGTTTGCAGAGATGAAAACCTTATTTGTACTCAAATCATACATCACCCCTGGACTAGTAATAAGCCACACCAATGACTCGAACCGTTCCTTCATGGCATGTATTTGTTTGACCATATTTGGTGCAAAATATGTGCACCGCAGACCCCAGAGATCACGGACGCAAGGCTACCAATGAGACTCACCATCACATATGGGATGGAGACATTCTGATAGACCGAGTGATGGAGAAGCAACCTTATAAGTGTGTTATTCTCGACCTCGTATGTGAACTCCTTACGATAAGAAATGTTCAATGCTCCTCTCCAGCACATTATATTTCTCTATACTAGGAAGGTTGGGATCGATAGAAACTTCCTCTTCTTTCCTTGGTACAACGTGACAGTACCACATAAGCGACATCTCTATCTAAACCTGCTTGAACATTGCATTGGTGTATGCCCTCTGAAATTGCCTCTCCCAAGGGAATTCAGTTTTACAACAAACAACCTTATGCTTATCGTCATAGTCAGCCTGAAGTTCCGTTTGAACCATGTTAGTGAGTGCCATCTCATACTGCTCCATGAACTGTTTTAAAGTGCTTCTCAAGTGCACGTACCCATCAAAATAAGTGTGCATCCCCTCGCTTCACTTGGTAGATAAATGTCAGCCCAGAATGTGTGGTTACGGTGTACAGGGACCCATTTTTCCCTTCCTTGGATTGGATGCGTTCGGAATGATCTCCTTCAGAACATTCTTTTGACTCAAACTAATCAGTAATTATAGTGTTCGGTTGGATGCCACCCATTGACATTATAGCATTAGTGTCTTCATGGGTCACGAGGGCACAACCTTACACTATCGAATGTCCATGGTGGTTGATGCCTATGATCGATGTAAAAGGAATTTTGTACCTAACATATAATAAATGATTGACCACCAAATAAATTAAAGCTATCCACTCTACCAAATTACAAAACAACAGTTTTGTAGGACAAAAGTTGTGTAAAGCATAACCGTAAGTCGTCTAACGAGCATACGATAAAAAAAGCCCACATGCATGTACCTAATGATAAGATATGTTGTATCGAAGTTGATAACATCATGGAATTCCTCAAAGCCTGCCCTACTTCTGGGATGTAACCAAAGCACATTACGTAGCATTCTCTCATCATCAATATTCATAAGGTGGTAGAAGTTTCTATCCTTATTTTGTATTCTACCAAAAATCTTGCGCATCGCCTCAGCATCTCCTTCTCCTAACCTCAACTTCCTTCTTTCATCGATGTAATTCATCGGACCACCCCATTGTACTTCACATAGACAGATGTTTTTAGACGGCTTTAATTGTCGCCTCATGCGTATGGATAAACTCCTATGAGCAGGCACTAAAATATAAAAACTTGGAGCAATCTCGTGATTGTGCTCAGATACCACTGTGGATACATTCCATGTGCCATCGGCCCGTTTTATCGGATTTATCCTTACATGGCAGCCTACTCGCTTGGAAGTTTTTTGGTCACTTGATTTTCTAGACCTACTACATACATATAAAACATAGTGCAATTTTGTTGTTCATTTAACAACTTCAAATCCTTTGTTTTTCCAATAGTTTGATATGCTTCAAAAATTCTTTCAGCAAAAGGGTAAATTGTACCGGTTGCTAACGTATCTTGGACCTCACCAATGGTATTCCCGTCTTCGACTGGATTGGACGGAGTGCCAGCCGAGCTATGACCATCTTCACCTTCCTTCCCATTTGTTGGATTAGGTGGATCAGCTTCACCGTTTAATCCGTCGAATCCATTGTCGTCGGAGTCACTATCGCCAGAGTCAAAGCTAAACAATAAGATTAATTTTTAGTTTTAGTGGTAGTGATCTCTTAAGTATTTACGTAGTTAAATAAATGATGTAATAGAAGAGATGGAGATCATTAATCACTGAAGGTTAAGGACGGGAATTAAGGGAGGGAAGAGAAAAGGCCAGAGTGTTTAGGCATCAAATTGTCTTTAGTTGGAGCCAAAATTAATTAAGGGTTAATCTGACCAAATCAAATTATTTTCCAATTCTGAATTTTATATTTTTCTGGATGTCCAAATTCCGGACAAATAGCATCACCTTATTGACAATTATTCTTTATAATGTACATTCAACACATAAAACTTTCTTGTTCTTTGTATTAACTAAACTAGTAAATGCTCCCGTGCGATGCGCGGGCTATTTTTTCAAGAGTAAATCAATACTAATATGAACAATACCTTTTTATTAAAAATGCATTTGTATTTGATAATATATAACAAAAAAAGAAATGGTTAAAATATGTTACAAAGAAAACTTTTGTGTTCTTTTGCAGTGTTATTCATTCCTTGCCTCTTACTCCAGAAAATCAGATTTTTCCACTAATAAAAATACATTTTAATTTTTTCACGAATTTCTTCCCCGTATCTTATTCCAGTATTTTTTTTCTTTTTTATTTCATCCGTTTATTTAGCTTCTCTTGTCTATATCAAAACATTCATATAAATTATAATAAATTTGAATAGATCACACTGATTGATAATAATAAATAAAGTGAACATACATAATCCAGAATCCGATAAGATTGAACAGACTGAGAAACAAAAAGTTTCAAATCTAATATCAATTAATAGGATTGAGAAACAAATAATCTTAAGGATTATTCTTATATAAAATATTTTATTAGTTTACGTACAAAACATCTTCTATTAGAAACAACAACAAAAAAAGAATTACGGATTATTCTTATATAAAATATTTTATTAGTTTACCTACAAAATATCCTCTTAGAAATAAATTTTAAGAAAAACATAGAAAATACAATTTTATTTTAGGATGAATTGAATCTTCATAGTCCATATGATGAGCTGATTCATATAAATAGAGTTGAATTTGGATTTAGAATTTTTAAAGACATAGATGACCTCAAATCTTTCAATTAGCTCATTGATACAATAAAGTTGGATTTTGATTTAGATAAACATAAAGAAAAATTAATGAACTAAACTAATAAAATACTTTATATAGGAATAATCATTAAGAAAATATATTCTTTTCTCAATCTTATTAAATTGTATTGCAATTCTGGATTGTATATCTTCGTTGTTTGTTTATTATTGTTAATCAGTATGATCTATTCCAAAATTTATTATAATTTAATATTAAGATTTTGGGATAGAGATGAGAGAAGAAAAAAATCGAATGAAATTAAGTACTTTCGGATTGTAAATTACCAATTTAAATTTATTTTTAAAAAAATGAACATTCTAAATTTCTATTAATTTAGAAATATTCCACCATTTGAAATAAATTTGTTCTAAGATAAATTATTTTGTATTTTCCTGATCGTAATTTAGAATTATTTTTTCTGTAGTTGTAAGGTTCACCTTCTAAGATAAATTTAAATTATTTTGTATTTTTCTGATCGTAATTTAGAATTATTTTTTATTTCTATTAATTTAGAAATATTCCACCATTTGAAATAAATTTGTTCTAAGATAAATTATTTTGTATTTTCCTAATCGTAATTTAGAATTACTTTTTCTGTAGTTGTAAGGTTCACCTGGTCGTCCCCACATAGGAGCTATGTATGCTTTGACTCAACGAACCCTTACTGCCACAACATTTTTTCTGGAATACCTTCATCAACCATGTTGAATACCGGAGCCATTGTTTTTTCTGGAATACGTTCATCAACCATGTTGAATACCGGAGCCATTGTTTCTGTATCAATTGAAACTAAATTCTTGCGTGTGACCGATATGGATGAAGGGGTCCAGATATTTATAGCTTATATAAAACCCTAGTATTGTTTCTGTATCAATTGAAACTAAAATCTTGCGTGTGACAAATATGGATGAAGGGGTCCAGATATTTATAGCTTATATAAAACCCTAGTATACACGCTTCTGTAACTACGTTCTGTTAAACATACCGCGTAAAAATATATTTTACCGATTATATAATTCCTGAATCTCTCAACTACATTTTACATAATAACTTTAAAAAAAAAAAAATCATTAGTTTATCTTTCTTTTTTTTTTTTTTTTGGACCGAAAATATAGATCTTATAATGTTTCAATAATATCGTACAAATTATTAAAAAAGATATATGACCTTTTTTTATTCTATTTAAATATTCTTTGATTTATAAATTGAAATATATAATTATAAATTTTTTTAATCAGTGAATATATCCACATTAATTATTTAAAAATTATTTATATTTATTTCATAAATAAAAAGATATAATGTTCTTTAAAAATATAGAGTACATATATGTACAATTTATTCAATTCCTGAAATATCTAAATTTTATAATATGTTTTTATTATATCTATACTAATGAAATAATTTTAAATTGTTTTTATAAGTTGTATTATATACATGCATTGAATATGTGGCAAACATTTTCTTTTTAAACAACATGCTCGCCTTAGTATACACGCATCTAAATATTCATTCTGTTAAACATTAATTTAAAAAATCGAGAGTCCATATATTTATTTAAAGTTTATTTAAAACTCTAATATAAACATATCTAAATATTTATTCTGTTGATTAAATTAGCGAAATAGTATATTTCAACGAATGTGTAATTCCTGAAATATCTCAACTACACTTTACACTATATGTTAAAATAAATTACATGTCTATTCTTTTGTTTTATTTGGTTCGGATATTTAAATCTTCTAATATTCAATTATATTTTACTCTTTAATTTTAGATATGTATTGCCTTCTTTTATTCTAACTATATATATATATATATACACATATATATAAAAATTCTTTTATTTATAAATTGTATTATATAACTATAAATTTTAAATAGATATGATGTTTTTTAAAATTTTAGAAAACATATCTGTAACATTTTTTAATTACTAAAACATCTCAACAACATGGACTGGATATTTAGATCGTTTAATATGACAATTAGATTTTCAATTGAAAAATAAATTAATATATGGCCTTTTCAACTCCACGGATTTTTAAATAGAAATATTTTGATTTATAAATATATATTTCTACGTTTTTTTCTTTTTAGAATATCTTAACCAAACAACGCTTTTGCCGAGATATTTTAATTTATATATATTTCAATGATTTTATATTGCTTACTAAAACATTATCAGAATTGTGAATAATGTCGATTCAATTGAAGTTGATACATGGATTTATTTAAATAAAAATTATAAAATTGAAATCTGCTACAATAAATCAGATTTGGTCTTCAATATCAACGGATCCTTGAATGTTTAGCGAATCTCTAACCATTTTCCAATATTCTTCGCGAATTGACTGTATACATGTAATAAACCAAATTGTTTTTTCTTAGAAAAATATATTGACAACAATTTAAATAATTCACATAACAGGAAATAAATAAATAAAAACTTTTTATATGATTACATATTACTGTAGAAAAATATGATGGTAGATATTTTTACAATCTTCAAAGCTGTTTTCGCCAGAATCATGATTCAGTGTTGCTGATTTTTTCTTATCTTTATTTGCAGGTCGTCCCTTTGCAGCATCCATTATGGTGAAATATCTATCAAAGTTGACACATAATAATTAAGGAATGTCAGTATCAAAGTTGACACATAATAATTAAGGAATGTCAGAATAATAGAAATTTGCATCCAAAAAACTGTAATAGTTACAAAGCTAAGAAATTGTAAAATGAATAAGAAATAGAATTACTCAGCAAAATCAAATATGAATCAAATAAACTGAAATAGTGGCGCAAAATCAAATATGAATCAAATAAACTGAAATAGTGGCGAAATAAAGAAATTACGAAATGAATAAAAAATAAAAATATCCAGCTGCAAATGTGATTCTCATTTACGTGATTCTCATTTACTGAAGACACTGTATTTATAGGAGCAAATAAGTTATCAGATAAGGATTTTTTTTTTAAATTTCAAATTTCAAAATTTTAAATAATATAACGAAATCTGTTTTAAATATCTTTACACATTTATTGTTACTGATTTTTCGACAGATCTCAAAATATAACATGGGATAATTCAAAATTCAAAATTCGAAATTCAAATTAACTTCTATTCTTAGTAACTAAATAATTAAGCGGAAAAAATCTTAACTTACTAATTCTTGATGACTTGTTTTATTATATATATATATATATATATATATATTTGATTTTTTAGGTTGAATTTCGATATATTTTTTCGTGGATTCTTATTGTTACGTCATACCACATTTGTAGGCTCTTCACATATTTGTCATTTTCTTCAACACGTTAACATATTCTAACCATATCGTATAGTGAATTTTATGTTGAATTCGCAATTACAGTTGATTACGTTAAGTAACAAAATTTCATGATAAATTTTGAGATGATGATAACAATTTTGTTACACTCTAATCTTTTGCAGATTCAATATTTCCGTAAATCCTCATAATAATATTTGTACATCCTTAAAATCAATATAACAATATTAATGACCACAGCAAACTCTTCAGCCTTGATAGTAGGTACATAAACTATTGGAAATTGATAAGTGTGAAGTAGCATAATCTCCGAACATAATCCGAAATTTTTTGATCAAATATAAATGGCCAAGAATCAGAAACAGAATTCTTGCACAAAGCAAACTATCTAAGTCACTACCAGTTAACAACTTAAACATTACAATGACCGAAAAAAAAAAAAACCTTTGGTCTTCTCAGACAAGAATCTCAAGGCAATTTCTCATTAATCTCTGCTGCATCTTCACACGTCCGAACCTGAGGTTTCTCTAACTGCAGCTGCAATGGAAACTCGTCACCTTGCCATGTCCATACAATATCCTTCAAGCCCGGCCTTACCACCTCCTTCATCACCTTCTGATACTCCAATGTGTCCCCGTTCGCCTTCTTTATCTCCACTAAGTGGAACGTCGGAGACACCTCGAAAATCTCCGCATCAATCGACAACACCCCTTTTCGCCCTTCCTTTGATCCATCGAGTTTCACCAACCCTCCATCCTTCTTCATCGCCTTCATCTTCAAACTCTTGGCTAGTTCCTCCAACTTTGACATGATCGTCTTGGCCGGTTTGTCAGACGTAAACCTAACTTCCTTCTTTCGATCGCTCTCCTCGAACAAGCCCGATAGATCAAAACCAGCCGAAAGAGAAATTATCTCGAACGCGTTCAAATTTGTAGGCTTCGCCAATTCAGCCTTTGCATCTTGATCAGTGGTTGCTTCTTTCACATCCTCTGGATCGGGTGGGTTTCTAGAGACTTTTGACTTGAGGCCTCGCCGGAACCAAGAACTTTGCATGATCTTGGACATAGAGATCCGGGTTTTCGGATTCGGGTCCAGTATCTTCGAAATCAGTTTGCGGGCATCGGGAGAGATCCAATTCGGGAATTTATACTCCGCCTTCCCGATCTTTCTGTACATCTCCATAAGATTCGGATCTTGAAACGGGAGATAACCGGTTAGCAAAACAAACAAGATTACACCACAGGACCAGATATCAGCCTTGGCCCCATCATATCCTCTCCGGGTGATAACCTCAGGGGCAACATAAGCCGGTGTTCCACAAGTCGTGTGAAGCAACCCATCCTGTTGCTTGCATTCCGCCAGGGCACTCAACCCAAAGTCCGAAATCTTCAAATTCCCGTTTTCGTCCAACAATAAGTTCTCAGGTTTGAGATCCCTATGATAAACACCCCGACTGTGACAGAAATCGGTGGCACTGATCAGCTGCTGAAAGTACTTCCTTGCAGCGTCTTCCTTCATTTTCCCCTTGACCACCTTATTAAAGAGCTCGCCTCCCCTCACATACTCCATCACGAAATATATCTTGGCTTTGCTTGCCATCACCTCGTAAAGCTGCACGATATTCGGGTGCCTAACGAGTTTCATGACTGAAATTTCTCGTTTAATTTGATCCATCATTCCAACTTTCATGATCTTCTCCTTGTCTATCATCTTAATGGCTACGCTGGAACCTGTCTTGATGTCTCTTGCATGGTAGACCTTGGCAAAGGTACCTTGTCCTAGCATTTTCCCCAACTCGTATCTTTGCATCAACACTTTTTCTTTACTTTCCATCCTTAGCTACAAATCTATTTAACAGAATGCTACTTTACCCGCTGATTTAATTGTAAGTACTAACAGCGGAGAAACTGATTTTCAAGAATGCAATTATTCAACCATCTTCACAAATGTAATCATACAGAACAGTCTGTCCCCGAGTATATGTAGCCAAAGAGTGATTTTGGTAGCAAACGGAATAATTTACCGGTCCAATCTCATCGAGAATAAAGGATAGCAGCTCAAACGGAGCTTCCACCTCATCGATGTCAGAGAGAGACTGCCTTGCCCACAAGCACATCTTTCAGCATTCCCTGGTTTTTGTTTTGAACTAGAGAATACTGAAGCAGATGAGGAGTTCTACGATATCCAACCTAAGGTGAAATAACGTCAAATTTGTTGGGCACTTGATTTCAAATGGATGAGTTGCTAACCTGGAAATAGTGCAAAGAAATAACATCAGAACATATAGATAGATATATATAAATACACAGATCGACTTGATCAGATCGAATTGAGGCCAAAAAACTGAAAATATACATTGAAAGCATGTTTCTAAACAGTATTAATCATCGTTTAAAAAAAAACCATTATTAATCATAACCGAGGCCATAATTGCTACTAATCTTGAATTCAAATAGCTATTCAAATAATCAAAGATTCACAAATCGTACAAGCCAAAACGTGAAGAGTGATCTTATAAAATAAACACTAGAAACAAGAAACATCATTAATGTATCAACAGATATACACCAATTAGAGCAAAAGGCAAAAAAAATTATTTACCCAAATATTTCTGATTTCTGGCGATTATATTGAAACATATAAATCCATAACAAAATCGAGAAAACAGCTTAAAATGACTTCATCTAATCAAATCAGCAGCTGAAATTTCAAATGTCTCAAGTTATTAAACTTTTCCACATAAAAAAACAATCCTTAGTTTGTATTCTTCCATCAACAATTGACAGATTCGTAGCCACATAAAGAAAAACTAAATCCATATTTGAAACAAATCAGGGAAACAGGTACCCGGAAACGGTAACCCTGCATTTGCATTCAGTATGCATATATAATAACATAAAAAAGAAAAAAAAAAAGGATAAAAAGACGAATAATAGTGAACAGAAAGAGTGAATAGCAATCTACGTGCCTCTTACGAGAGAAAATCACCTGCCAGGAGAAAATCTGCAATCAAATTTAGGGAAAATTTATGTGCGTGTTCGAAGGACTTGGAAGAGGTTATGAAGCAGATGACTTTATACTGATAACGCGTTTACAGCTAATCATTATAATATGGACTATTGCAAAAAAAATCTTCTTTATTAAAATATTATTATTATTTCTGTACTTAGTGGTTGGACTATTAAGGCCACCTTAATAAAAATTGACGGATCACGATGTACTACGGTTGTTCAGAATTAACTTGATAGGTGGATACATATATTAAGAAAAAAAAAAAAAAAATTATTATATTAATTTTTTAAATTTTTATTTTTATTTTGTTTAGTAAATAAAGATGTATTATGAGATAAAATTGTAAGATTTGTTTTCTTGAAAAAAAGTATGCAAATTGATTAGGACTGACCGAAATAAAAAGTGTGCAAGTTTATTGGAGACACGGTAAGTATTACTTTATAATTAGGGAAAATTGGTAAAAATGTCCTGTAAGTTTGCCCTAATTAAGAAAATATCCTTTAAGTTTGACATTTTTCAAAAATGTCTTCTAACTTACAAAAACTTGATAAAAATGCCCCGTGACCGGCTACTGCAGGTTACCCATCAGGTCATCCATGAGCTGGCTATTTTTTGCTTACGTGGCACTTTATTTTAAAAATTCATAGTTTTAAATTTTAATCTGAGAAGTTATTTTAATAAATATTTACTATATTATTCTGAATTAATCTAGATTGTAAAATATATAAAATATTCAAAATAAATTATAAAATGATTTAAAAACAAAAAAAAAATATATAGATATATGATTAATAAAATCTTTAATATTAAATTAAAATTTTTAATTTTATCTATAAAATCAGTAAAATTATTTTAGTAAATCTTAAAGTAACTTGAAATTTTTTAAAATTAATTTATGAAAGTAAAATTAATTTTTAGATGAGTCTTAAATCTTAAATTATTTTATATATCTAAAAATAAATTATACTAGTGAGCAATGAATAAAACCAAAGCAAACATATAAAAGTCTACTGTGAATTTATTAATCTTTTATAGAAAATATTTCCAATGGCAATTTTTGTAAAGATGTCAGATTTAAATTTCTTAGGCATGCGTTATGTCTAAATGATTAATGGTATATAGTGATGATAAAGACTAGTAGGAAAGGTACCTCAGTAGGTAATAAGTGTGAGAGTAATTCTGTTAATTATTGCCTTTTTTCTTGTCTTTTCTTTTGTATCACAGAAAGTCCCTCAAAACAAAGAAAAGGAAAAGAAGCCACTTTCATCGGACGTAGATACTAGATAAATTAAAAAAATTAAATTTTTTAAGTTACTTTAAGATTTACTAAAATAATGTTACTGATTTTATAAATAAAATTAAAAAATTTAATTTAATATTAAAGATTTTATTAATCATATATCTATATATATTTTTGTTTTTAAATCATTCTATAATTTATTTTGAATATTTTATATATTTTACAATCTAGATTAATTCAAAATAATATATTAAAGATTTACTAAAATAATTTCTCAGATTATAATTTTAAAACTATGAATTTTTAAATAATATATAAATTTAATTATCATTTATATCTAAATTTTAATATTATATTAATTTTTAAATATATATATATATATATATATATATTAATTTTTTTACCATCCTAATAAGTGACTAAGTAGGAAAAACACAAAAAAAGTCAAAAAATTAAATGCCACATAAGCAAAAAACAGCTAGCTCATGGATGACCTGATGGGTAACCTGCAGTAGCCGGTCACGGGGCATTTTTATCAAGTTTTTTGTAAGTTATAAGACATTTTTAAAAAGTGTCAAACTTAAAGGATATTTTCTTAATTAGGGCAAATTTACGGGACATTTTTACCAATTTTCCCTTATAATTATATTTCTAATTAATCATGTTTATAAATATATGCGAGTTAATATATACTTTAATTTTTTAATAGTTGGCTGTTGATAACGCCAGAGCAGTTCTGGTAACGCCAGATAAATTTTAATTCATTTGCCAATTATGCCTCTAATTTTACTTTCACGAATTTTCTTTTTTTTTTTTTTTTTTTTTTTTTTTTAGCCAATGAGTTCTTTACATGTCAAAATTTGAATAGGTCTCTTCAATTCTTCAAGGCAACATCAAATAAACATACCGATTTATTTCTTTAAGTGCCACAATCAAAATTACTTTTATTTAAGCTATATATCAATTGAAAATAAATTGAGAAACAAACTAATCAACTCCACATAAAAGTTTGATGAAGCCCCACAATTTTGTGGCTCTAGAATTCGAAATTTCCAAATCCATATATATTCTATTGCTTGACGTAGTATAAAAAATTATGTTTTGTTAGAAAGAAATGAAATCTAAAGCGAATATGCGAAGGCGGATAGTGGCACAAAATTAAAAGATGAGGGGGTTAATTAGTATTCAATTGATTAAAGGGGTTAATTGAAATTGCTTTGGTATAACCACTAAGAAAAGACAAAAAGCAGCTTAGTGGAAAAGCATAATTAATGAGCTCCACCAAATTATTATTATTATTATTATTATTATTACTACTACTTAAAATAAGATATTTGAAGGTACAACATAGGAAGGCACTTCACCAGCAAAAAGCATCTAAGTTTCTTTCTTGGTATCTTCTTTTTTGTTATTGTTTTTAGTATTATAATTATAATTTTTTGGTAGGATTTTCAAATTTCTTTTGGCGTTATGGTGGACTTAATTTCAAGGAAACGTAGAGTCTATTTTGGTGATTTATTAGTTGTAATCAACAAAGATATAAAAGTAAAAGTAATAAGATGACTCCAAAAGTAGACAATTGAGAAATTGAAATATATCACACTAATATGATATTGAATAAACTTGCACACGATTGGGACATCAATTTAGGACGTAATACAGCTTCACCTACTTGGATCAACAAAACGTACTCTAAACATATGCCAAAATCTTAATTATTGTTATTATCATTTTCTCCCATTTTGTCAATTTTGGGGTAATCTTCAATTTGGGCAAATTTAACTAAATATTGCACTGTTCATCAACATATTAATAAATTAAGTGTGTTTGTGGGGATATTAATAAATTATGTTAAGTCGCTCATCCCATGAGCGACTCTCAAATTTTTTCTATTTTTTTTTAAAGTCGCCCCCAGGTTGGGCGACATTTATTAATTTTTTTTAAATGAAAGTCGTCTTTGGTAAATGCGACATTAATAATTGTTTTTACTTTGTGTTTTTTTATGGTCGTCTACCATGAAAGTGACTCTTTTTTTTTTTTTTTACTTAGTTTATTGGTTGTAGTTTATTATTATTATTATTATTATTATTATTATTATTATTATTATTATTATTATTATTATTAATAATAATTTCAAATTAAAAGTTAGCAAGTTGGAAATTATTAATGTCGCATCTACAGAAGGAGACTTTCATTTTTAAATAAATAAATAAATAATGAATGTCATCCCTGCCAGGGGTGACTTTGAAAAAGAAAATGAAAGAGTCGTTCATGGCATGAGTGACTAAACTTAATTTATTAATACCCTCACAAACATACTTAATTTATTGATATATTGATGAACTGTAAATTTAGTTAAATTTGCCTTCAATTTGATTAATGTGTATGTGTAAATAAATTAAAATTCACGCCTATGATGACAACATATATATAACATATGCCATGAAAGATTATATCAACATCGTACAACTATCCATTTACACACATTCACGGTGTCCATTTGTGAATATAAGCAATTCTTGAATAATACTTATACAGTCCCTGGAAATCCATCTTCTCAATACTGACATGTCTAAATTAAAACCATATAAACATAATTTAGATAACAAAATTAGTTCATTATATAATCTTAACACATTAATCAATATATCTATATTATGGGTAGGATATCATTCTCGTAAAATATTACTATTTTTGCGGCACCTAGAACAATGTCCACCTGTATTTTACATGACCCAACTTTAAAAGTTTATAGTTTTTCAACTTCTCAAAACATCGTAATTTTATATGTGGTATATAATTGAAAATACAATAATTGTAATAGGTAATTCGAAGTGGCAGAAATGTAACTTAGAGGTCGGAATTTGGTGACAGGGAAGAAATAAGGTAAGACTATAATTGAAGGTCCTAAATTTAGAATGGTCCAGATGCAAAGATGGCGTTAATTAGTTGCAATGTTAGATTAGCGGCTAATACAATGGAGGTAGACTGGATATTAGTTGCATGCGGACCATATTTTATAGTAAGTTAATTCAAATATAAAAATTGACCTAACTAATATTCTTAGTTGTCAACCTTGGTCGACTCTCAACTTGTTCTATTGACTATGATTAATTAATAAGTTAATTAATTACTGAAATAAATCCTGCCCTTTCAACGAAATTTTCTGAATAATTAGGAAAAATTACAAACGTGAGGAATAAGATTTTTTTGGTCTGCCTTGAAAAGATAGTCATTTTTTTAGGATCACATATTATTTTTAGAGTGTATGAAATGTTTATTTTTCTTATATATCCCCCTATTAAATGATGCATTAAATTATCATTTATATATAGTTCTTTTACTCATCAAACCAAATGAAGGTATAACAGTAATTTAACCACATCAAGACACCACCAATGCAGGTACATATAAAAAATTGGGTTAATTATATAATGTAATTTTTACTTTCAACGATTTTTCACTTTGCAACCTAAAATAATTAATTTTTCCAATCATAACCTGTATAATGCGGGATTTTATTTTTGCAACCTCTGACTATATATTACGGCATGTATCGGACATGTGCTCAGCACATGTCAAAAAGGCTCAATAAGAATGCGACACGTGGCCATCTTAATTAAAAATTAAAAAAAAAATTATTAAATAATATTAAAAAGATTTAAATTCTCAATAATTTTATGTAAAATATAAGAAATATAAAAAAAATCAGAAAATAAATATAAAAATCAGAAAATGAAAAATATTATTTCTAAAAATTATTTTGAAAATTTTAAAATTCATCTAAAACCCAGATAAATTAAAAAAAAAATCAGAAAATTATTTTAAAAATTCATAAAAACTTCAGAAAATTAAAAGTTTATTTCTGAAAATTATTTTAAAATTTCATAAAATTAAAAATTTATTTCGAAAATTCTAATATTCATTTAAAATTAAAAAAACTAAAAACATAATTTTTTTTAAAATCATTTAAAAATTTCTAGATCTCATTTAAAATTCAGAAAATTAAATAGTTTATTTCATAAAATTATTTTCGAAGCAAAATATATTTCCAGAAAATTTAATTAAAAAATAAAAATATATTTTCTAAAAAAAATAATAAGATCTCCTACTTCCAAACTCATCATGATTGTTCCCCCTTTTCAACCAATATTCTCACAAAAAGTGCATAATTCAACAAATTTCTTCTGAAAATAAAAGTGCACAAATTCGACAAAACTGTTGAACAATTTGTGATGAAACACTAGCTGGCCCAAACCAGACTCCGACCACAGAAAACTCCGCAAATACAACTCCCTCTCTGTCAGATCTGTCGTTGTGCCGCTGCCAAACCTAGTCCCTCCGCCGCACGACGACGCCGCCCTCCTTCCAATCTCTCGAAAAATTAGCTGCTACACTCACTGTGATAAAAAAAAAAAAATTGAGTTTATGAATAAATTTTATAGAAATATATTTTTCTTCGAAAATAATTATATGAAGTAAAATTTTTAATTTTCTGAATTTTAAATGAGATTTAAATTTTTTCAAAACATTTATTTTTATTTTACATGAATATTAGAATTTTCAAAACATTTATTTTTATATTCTGAAGTTTTTAAAAAAATTCAATAATTTTCAGAAATAAAATTTTAATTTTTTGAATTTATATTTATTTTCTGAAGTTTTTTTCAATTTTTAAAATAATTTTTTGATTTTTTTAAAATTTTCTTAATATTAAATGAATTTAAAAATTTTAAAAATAATTTTCAGAAATAACATTGTTTATTTTCTGTAATTTAAATGATTTTTTTAAAATTTACGGAAAACTTCTGAATTCTATATAATTTTTTTATATTTCTTATATTTTATATAAAATTATTTAGAATTTAATATTTTTATATTACTTAATAAATTATTTTAATTAAGATGGTCATGTGCCGCATTCTTATTGGGTCTTTTCGACATGTGCTTAGCACATGGTCTATACATGCCGGAATATATAGCTAGAGGTTGCAAAAGTAAAATCCTGCATTATATTGGTTGTGATCGGAAAAAAAATAATTATTTTATGTTGCAAAGTGAAAAATCGTTGAAAGTACAACCTGCATTGTGTAATTAACCCTAAAAACTTTATACCTCATTTTTAGGTACAAAGTCATTGAGGGAGTCGAGTACAATTAGAAAAGAGAAAAAGTGGGTACAAAGAATTGTAGCCAAATCTAGAGAGATGAGGAGAGTTGGCGAATATAGAGTGTGGGCGCACTCGCCACTGAAAACGTTGGAGTGAAGCACGTAGCTGCCGTGGGGCCCGCGCCTCTAACAGTCGTCGATTTTTTATTTTTATTTTTAGTTTATTTCAATTGTGCTAATTTACTAATTGAGTTTTGGTCTTGTGGTATTTATTAAGGCGGCGACTAATGCCACCATAAATACTTCTAAGTATACTACATTTGCTAAAGACACCACATGTTTTTAATTTATATATTCCTATTTTCTTTAGGCACCACATTAAATTTCTAATTTTATCCTTACACTACTATAACCTTTTTTATAATATGATAGATTAAAATAAGTTTTCTCCCTAGATATTTAGCATCTTTTTTCCCTCATATTTCCACCTGTTGTATTCCCTCCTCTACTGTAACAAGGCAGTGCAGACACTCCCCGACAGTAGCACAATAGATTTAAGACGCATTTCTTTCCGTCTTCGTTCACTGGGTAAAAACAACATAATAGCAAAGGTCTAAAAACCTTTTCAAAATCCAATATCGGACACAAAGCAACACAATAACTGAGATTTAAATAATAATAAAAAAAAAAAGAGCGCCACTCACTACAAGAATTCAAGATAACGGTTTAATTAATTGAGCAATGGATGACAATTGGGGGCGATAAAAATTAGGCGATGAGGGTGGGATTTAGGGGGAAAGAAAAAATTAATCTAAGTATTTTTCATATGTTGTTCATACTTTTGAACAGTCTGTTATTCATCGTGTGTTTTCAATAAAATTATTCGTCTTTCACGTAGATGGAAGAATGTTAGGGTTTATGAGGCAGAGAGAGTGGGAGCGATGGAAGGTGAAAATGTGAAAAACATAAAAACAATCTATAGTAATAGCTTAATTACTTTTTTTCAAAAATAATAAAAAATAATGTAGTGTACATAGAATATTTTGTGGTGTCTTTAATCTTTTTATTTATAAAAAAGGCAACTTAGTTATTTAATTTAAAGTTATTATTGTTCCACAAAAAGTATAGTGTACTTATAGGTATTTATAGTGGCATTAGCCGTCACCATTTATTGATTGCACCTTCAGTCATATTAATTGGTCTTGTGGTATTCTTGAGTATTATTTATTAATTTTTCTTCATTTTAGTTGTAGGGCACCGTAAATTTATTTATATATGTATTTGTTTCCGGAAAAGGGAATATACGGTAATTTGCTCATTTTTTTTTATCTTTTTGAAGCATTTTTTATTTAGAAAAAGAAAACCTAAACTTCATTAAATCTTTTAAAAAGAAAGAATTTAATTTTTTTTAAGGAAAATACATTAATTTAATTTTTTAATGAATATTAATCAAATTAATTGTGTATTTGAAAATTCTAAATAAAATTTTAATAAATTGAAGATGTGAAAATAATATGGGCGGTTTGAATGTGGAACCCCAAATAGTGTCGTTTGTACTTTGGAGGATTGGGAGCAATAGGTACAAATGGAGTGGGTATTAATTTTTGATGTGACAGGATGTGACGGGTACAATTACAAGGTGCATTGGTGATGCTCTAATAAATAAATTTTCTTAATTTGTATGAAATTTAGGATGAGACTGTTTTTATATGAGATGAAGAGAGTTTAAAAAAATAGAGGTACCAAGAAATAATATTAGATATTATTTATTTCCTAAGAACCACATCAATTCAATTATCATGGATGGAAACATCAGTATTATATCTTTTATTATAATTGGAATCAATCTTTTGTTCCTTTTAAGTTAGATTAGATTGAAGCAAAATTGACATTGGAAAAGCTGAAATAAATCGACCCAGATTTGTTTCACATAATATTGCAATCACCCGATCGCTCGTTGTTACATGAAAAATAGTTTCCATACGCGTGATATGTCCTTTCTAAGTTTTTATGGAAATAGGACATTAATGCAAAAAAAAGAAGGCCAAATCTTGGTCTCAGAGATTGATTATATTTGTTTCCATTTAAAAGGAAAAAAAGAAAGTAGTTTGTATACGTATAATATGTTTTTGACAAGTTTAACGAGCAAATAAAGCAGGGCCCAATTCCAAGAACCCACACCTTACTAGTTGCGTAGTTGTTGATTATTCTCAATTCATCCAACATTTATACATTATTATGATGCAGATATTAGACCGACCAATACCAATCGACGTGTTTGAAGAATATGATATCATCCCAACATGTTTTCTCGTTGTCAGCATCAATACTAAATTAAGGATACAATTAATACTAACTAATTACCATAATGCCGAGAAAATCGATTGTGACACAGTTAATGGAGCATTTTGTAGTTAGATAATAAATCTCACTTCAATCATGATTTGTATTTAAAAAAAATAAAATAAAATCACCTATATATCATCAGTAATTATATTGGACCCCTTGTTATCAGTGACGGATCCAGGAATTCAGTCCAGGGGAGCCCATTTATAGACGGATCTAAGAGTTCATTTCACGGGATGATATTTTTATTTTTTATTTTTTTACTATGCTATAAGGTTATGTGCCAATATTTTACCAAATAGGAGACAAATTTTGCACGCTAGAAATCAAATTAAAATTTGGCTCTAAACTTAAAATATTGGATAAATTACATTAAAAATTAATATTTTAAAAATTTAAAAGGAGGACTACCCCTAAACATGTCCATGAGCCTCAACAATTGTCAACTCTATAAATAAAACTAGAAAATTACTACCAATTTAGATAAGATAAATAAATTATTTTAATTACAAAAAGAAGAAAAATTATATAATGTCTCTATATTCATTATATTTTTTAACATCTTTACCGTTGTTGCTTATAGAGAATAATACATCCATCTAATTTAAATTAAATTATATTATTATTATTTATTTTATTTAATTAAGTTGTATTAAAATTGAAAAAAAAAACATATATAATAGCACATTATGATGAAACCAACATATATAATAGCACATTATAACGGGACCAGGGAGGTCCAGTGCCCCCTTGGCCCCTACGTGCGTCCGTCCCTGCTTGTTATAAGAGATGTTGCACTTAAAAGTTAGAAATTAGTATTGCAAATAAACATAAAGAAAATTAGGTGATGCTAAACAAGAGTTGATTTAATGTTGATGGGATCCTTGAATGTAATTATATCTTACAATTGACAAACAAACAGAATTGGTCCCAAACCAACCCAGCCATTGAAGGTCGTTGTTTTGCTCTATCGTGTGGTTTCTGTATTTCTGGCCGCACACTTGTCTTGAGTTTATTTGAGAATTTATTTATATTCGATTGTTTTCTTTAATTACATGTTTAAGGTTTCGACGATTCTAGATTTCTCCAGATCTTTTATTTTGTTTTATTTCTACTTTCAGGGAATAAATGTAGTCCTACATTATTTCTTTTCCATAACGAGTAGAAGATTTTTGTTGATGATTATATATATCTTCCATATCTTATTATTGATAAAGGTTTACAATTTTGGTTTAAATTCGAATTACTGTCTTTAATGTTTGCTTTTTGTGTGTTTTTTACTTGCGTCTCCTTAGTCTATCTCCACTTGTGTATCTTATTTTAGGTATATCTAGGTTTTCACTTGTGTGATGCACGGATAGATATATTTTTTATTAAATTATTATTAAAATATAAATATAAATATGTATATTAATGCATAACAAAATAAGTAATGAATAAGGTATTATAAAGGACTTGTATGAAATGTTATACTACAATAAATACAAATTTGATATGATATTAGTACACGCCTAATTATCTTAAACTATATAGAGTGCAAATTATATGGAAAATTAAGTTAAAGAATAAAGATTCCAAAACAACTCTCTATATACAACATTAACAGTTGAATTGTCGTGTTTGTTTATCTCCATTGCATTTGAGTATCTTTTAAACGCCATCAATATATAACTCTTGACAAAACAACATATAATTGGTCATGACCGACTACTGCATGCTTTGCGTACACGATCTACATTAGGCAGTGATTGTTCCTTAATCTCTTTTTTTATTGTCATGGCACATGAAAACGTGAGAGAAAATTTACGGCGTTGAAATTTGAAAGACATTCTGACGGCAGATGGAGTCAATAATAATATTAGAATTAATTAACACCTTTGCACATGGGCACAAAGTGTGGTGATGATCAACTTTGTACAATTACACAATCCAAGAGTGAGATCCATGAACCTAAAAAATTGAATTTTTTTATCGAATTTCTATTAAACAAAATGATTCAAACAATTCAAAAATATTAATAAAAGGTAAAAGTAAAGTACAAATTTTAATCTGCTAAAAAAATAGATAATTTATCCTTAAAAAATATTATTTTGAAATCATTTGACATTTTTATTTTACATACAAAAATTTAAAATCAAAATATATGGTAATAATTCTAAAACGGTAATTTATTAATATCTTAATCACACATATGCATAATGAATGTCAAATCGAAAATCATGAAAAGAAGATTAATTCAATATATTTTTCATTAAAAACAGAGTTGGGACGAAAAAGTTATCAGACTTTTAAATATTGAGAAAAAAATAAAAAATAATAATAAAAATTCTTATTGGTTGGCTCTTAACCAACTACCCGATCATTTGTACAAGGAGGAAAGTGTACATGTATTGATTATAATTTAAAGAGAAGAAAAAAATAAACTCAAAAACCCCCACAAAAAGACGCATCATCTAATTGACTATTCACGTTTGTACATATTTCTCCTCAATCATCCACATTTGTATGTTACTGTCCTCTTTTGGCTGAGCCTGCAAGGATTTATTTTTGGGCTTACTCAAAAAAGGTTACCAATGGAGATACTTTCATCATAATAAATCTCATAATCCACCCATTTATATCTGATATGAGACGTTGTGTGACAATCCCAAACAATCATTTCCTTCAAACAAAGGACGTACAAACCTCCCATTAAATGACAATCAACATCTTCCTCTTTTTGGAAGATAATTGTTCACCTCCCCTTAAACGACAATCACAATCTTCCTCCTTTCAAAAGATACTTGCTCGATCGAGTCCACTTCTCATCTTCACTGCGATCACCACACGCCTTACGTGAATCCATGGCGTATTATTTCTTGTGAGCCAGCTCCATCCAGTCGACTAGTTATCCCTATTGCATCTGGTCACACGTCTTACGTGGAGTCCATGGTTCGCCATCGTTAGAGAGTCAGCCCTATGCAGGTGTACCTTATCTGGTTCGTAGAACCGGACATATCGTATCGTGCTAGAGATCCAGCCCTACCCAGATATACCCTACCTTGGACTGTAGCGCCGACCCTATCATCTCCTTGAGGCTCCATTGTCGTCTTATTTGGCACTCTGATGATCTCCACCACATGGTTCAGTCTAGGATCATGGCTTTAATACCAGTTTGTCAGGCCCTAATGGGCCCCTATCTCCATACGCTGTTGGGTCCTCCACATTGATATGATATTATCCACTTTGGACGTAGTCCCTATGAATTTATTTTGAGTTTACTTTCAAAAGATCTCATACCAATAAAGATACGTACATCATAATGAACCTCATGATTCTTTCATTTATACCCGACGTTTGGACATTGTTTGGTAATTCCAACACATCCAATGTTACAAGTACTTCTTTTTAGACTCCCACTTCCAAATAACTCATTTTATTTTGTGTCCTAATTTTTCTACATTGACGCCCCAACTTCTTCAACACTTTCAATGCATCATGATGATAACATTGAAAAGAAAGTTTGCAGAGCAAAACTGCCACATTCTTTGTCATTTTCAATTATTTTATTTTCCCATTTTATATCATTTTTGCAAAGCAAAACCATCATTCTTCAATTTCTTTGTCTTTTTACAATATATACATACTGATTTTATTTATTTATTTATTTATTTATTTATTTATTTATTTTTGAATGAAAATAAGTAATCTTTCTAAGAAACTACTCCCTCCGTCCCGGCTTATTTTGCACAGGTGACCGGGCACGGATGTTAAGAAAAAGCAGATTTTGCTTTTTCTTTGACTTTTTTAAAGGTGGAGATTGTGGAAGAAGTTTCCTTTTTTGGGGTGTGCAAAATAAGGTGGGACGGCCGAAAAGGGAAAGTGTGCAAAATAAGCCGGGACGGAGGTAGTAGTATTTATTTTTCTTATTTTATCAATTAAGGCAATGAAAGAGAAAATTTGAATTTGTACATACATTTATATAAAGAGAAATACACCACTTATAATATGTGTAATTTTTTCCTTTATATATTCCTAAATTAACCAACTTATTTTATCTTTTGATATTTTAAAATTCAAATTGAAAGTTTATCAACACAAATTCTAATCTAGTCCAAGTAAATGTGTAATTAGAAGGTGTTTCGGAAAAAGAGAAAACATAAATGAGAATAAACTCACCTCTTTATCCCAAGTATTAATACACTTGTGCGATGCACGATTACGAGATATTTTATAAATATAATAATATAATATTATATTATAATTTTAAATGTATTTTGTTTTGGTAAATAGACATTCCAATAAGTATAAATATACATATTAAATATCATACTTTTTTGTTGAGTCATATTAAAAAAAAAAAAAAAAAAAAAAAAAAAAAAACTAATGGATCCAAGAAAAAAAAAAGTTTCTTCGAAAAATATTTTGTGCATTATATTATTTTCCATGCATAAGGAGTTTGGTCTGGCCAAACCGCACGGTTTGGTCAGACCAAATGGCCAAACCGCACGGTTCATGGATTCTGAAGTTTTCAACAACATTATAGTAAAGTTGATCAACCACTTTATCAGGAATTTCGGTCAATACAGAATGATATTCGTAATCTATAGTAAAACATGGGCTGAAACTCGTTGAACGCAATAAAATGTCGATTGGAATTCAATCGTGTATGTCACTGCAAAAAATTGATTAAAAATTTAACTAAATAGTTTGATAACTAAGTTTAATATTAGTGTAGTCAAACTAATATATATATATCAACGATAAATAATATTAAAGTTGACAAATGATTTTCACCTGCTATAAGTTATTCCAAAGAAAAAAAGAAAATTGACGGAAATATTTTGTTAAATTATCCAATTTCATTTCGAATATACGACAAACAATAGCTAACATATCTTCATGATTAAGTCCCCTACTCTGCAAAATTCTTGTACTTTAAGGTCACTTAAAATTACAGGTAAAAGTTATAAACAAAGTAAGGTAAAGCTATTATTATATGAGAGAGTGTTTTATAGAAATATTTGCTCTTCTATGATAGCCAACAAATAGATCAAGCAATGCTTATTACTTTCATTTTACGTAACTGCACCTCACCTTTCATACAACATAAAAAGAACTTACGAAGAATTTTTTCATTGACATATTTTTATCAAATTCATATACATCTTTCAACATAATTATCTTTAATATCATGTGAACTCTCTTGATTAGACTTCTCGGTCAAATCAATTACTTCAGATAAATTACTATTAACGGATGAAGGTGTTGGTTGAAACTTCATATATATTTGAAATGCCTATTCTAAATTCTTGGGATTGTTACTTGCTTGTGCGAAAAATTGCATTAACATTGTAAAACATGATCAATTTCATCAAAGTGTAGAAGTATACATGTATAACTCGGTTTAGGAGGCTCAAAACCAGAGTCAAGCATCATTGAACCGGGCTAATGTGCAGAACCGGGTGGTTAACAACCATGAACCGACAGTTGATGAGAATTAAAAAGTCGTTAATATTATCCAAACAGCTCAAAACAGAGCTCAACTTCTTTGCTGATTATGTTAGCCTATTTCGCACATTCGAGACTGAGTATATATATGTATAGACGCGCAATGATGTGTAGATCATGATTGTATAATTTTTTCCTTGATTCAGTTACTAAATACAGAGAATTAGAGAGTTAGGGTTTTGTCATTCAGTTAGGGTTCTACATGGGGATTTGACAAATTCTTGCTTGTATCTTGCAATTTCTGAACTGATTAGTGAATTGAGGGTGTGTGGATCCTCCGTGGACGTAGATCTGATTGAACCACGCTAAATTGTTGAGTTTGCATTGATTGTTCTTGTTTTGTTACGTTCGGTTTTATTTGTGTTCGAGCATTATGTCTTGTTCGATTTCGGCGTTCGAACTCTTTTTTGTTCAGTTCTTGTTGAATTGAATTAACAAGTGGATTCGTTCATGGGAAAAGGACGCTGATATGGCTGCAATGAAGCCGGATGTGGAAAAGTTTACAGGCAAGAATGATTTTGGTTTGTGAAAAATCAAAATGAATGCATTGGTTACTCAACATGGTTTGGCTGCTACACTGAAACTAGAAGAAAAATAGTCTACTGCTAATCAGGCCAAGAAATAATAAAGAAAGCACATAGTGCAATCAATCATACTATGTCTTGGAGATAAACCATTGAGAGAGGTTTCAAAGACCAAAGCGGCTATTGAAGCGTGGAAGAAGTTGGAGAAGCTGTATCAAGCTAAAACAGTTTCAAACAAGCTGTTCTTGAAACAAAAACTGCTTGGGCTCAAAATGGTTGATGATAAGAATATGTTTGAGCAGTTGGATGAATTTGGAAGGCTTGTAGATGATTTGGAAAATCTTGAAGTTAAACTTGAAGAGGATGACAAGGCAGAGATGCCTTGATGTTGAAAGGCAAGATACAATTCAAACCTCACTAAAGATAAAGTTTCTTCAACTACAGGGAGAGAAGAAACCTCTAACACTGGGGAAGGATTGAATGTAAAGTTCAATAAAGGAAAAAAACCCAAGGAAATCAGAATAAAAACCAAAAGTCTGGAAAAGATGGGGGCAAAAAGAACTCTGATTGGGTGGAGAAAAGAAGATGTTATTCCTATAAACAAGTGAGACATTTGAAGAAAAACTGCCCAGAAAGAAACAAAAACAAGACAGCAAAGAAGCAGATGGTGTAGTTGCTGAGGAAGACTATGACAGTGCTAAAGTCTTAATAATCTCAGATGGAAAGATGAGCAATGAATGGGTCCTGGACTCAGGGTGTTCATTCCACATGTGTCCACATGAGTCTTGGTTTCAAGATCTCAAGAAGTATGATGGAGGATCGGTTTTACTTGGTAATGATCACACATGCAAGGTACAAGGCAGTGGCTCACTCAGAATTATGATGTTTGATGG
>OY282505.1:51911141-51916141 GCA_958295605.1 Ajuga chamaepitys
AAATTGTCTTGGATTAACACTACATATCTAATCTACATAGATAGAAAAAGTATAAATGAAAAAAAAAATGAAAAAAATATCGGATTTTTTTTAGTCCATAATGTATTTCATCAATCTAAGTGGAATAAGCAAAGCAGATTCCTTATCTGTTAGTCAAGTTCCAACGAAAAGAAAACCGCACAGTTCAATAAAGGCAAAGGAAATGTCCGAATTTTATATTTATAAGATCAATAAACTAAAAACGAGGTTTTTGTCGTTCTAGACCATGGAAACAATGATAAATAAATACGAATATAGCAATACGAATATAGCAGAAAATAGAGAAAAATTAGACAAAGTTATATCCAAGTTGCTACCGATTTCTTTAATTGAATTTCATTTTATTAGGCGGAAGTTCCTGGAAGTTCCTTTAAAACTTCCGCTTTCTTTAAAAGATTCTGAACGGTTCCTGTGGGTTGAGCACCTTTTTCAAGGAAATATAGAATAAGAGGAACATTTAAATAAGTTTGATTCTTGATTGGATCATAAAAGCCCACTTTTCTAAGATCTTTTCCCTCTCTTCGGGATCGAACATCAATTGCAACAATTCGATAGACGGCTCATTGGGATAGATGTAGATGAACAATACCCCCCCCTCCAGAACCGTATAGGAAGTTTTCTCCTCGTACGGCTCGAGAAAAAATGATTTGATTCGAAGTTTTGTCTATATATGCAATTCTAATAAATTAAATGACAAACGACTTATAAAATAAATTAGACTATGATTTCAGTCTTTTTTTCTTCCTGAAAATGAAAAAAGAAACCATTCGTACTCATAACTCAAGTTGAATAACTCTAAAATAACGCAAAGGATAAATCTTTAGTCAATTTCATGTATTGAGTAGTCTTTACTCCCTTTTGTTTGTCTGATTGAAACTATTTCAAATTCTATATTAGATTCTTTAGTCTGATCCAATTATTGAGAATATCAAGACAATTTAATTTTAAAATTATTAAATTAAAAGGGTGTTTCCTTGTTCTTAGATCCTTTATCCTCATTTTTAATCATTGGGTTTAGACATTACTTCGGTGCCTCTTAATCCTTTCAAAATGGCAGCAACATACCCCTTTTTGATTTGATTTCTTTCTATCAAAGAACCCCATGGACATTTGATTCGCGCGTGATACACTTTGAATCGAAAATTTTTGATCAATTTCAACAAGTTTTGCTTTTGAATTAGAAACTTGCTCGAATTGGATCCTTTCGATTTCGATATATGTTCCATATATTTACGAAGTTGTTCCAATTGATTGGTATTAACCCTAGATCCTTGCTCCCCAGAAATGAATTAATACTTTCTATTCGAGCTCCATTGTGGACTATTTACAACCCAACAAAAAACCGAAGGGTTCAAGTGTAACAGAACAAACAATGTCGAGCCAAGAGCATCCCCATTCCTAGACAAATCGAAAATGGTGGATGTAAAAATCCACAACGGATCGTGTCCTTCAAGTCGCACTTTGCTTTCTACCACATCGTTTCAAACGAAGTTTTACCATAACAAACATTCCTCTAATTTGGAGCCGGTATAGAATTGATTCAATTATGGAATCATGAATAGTCATCGGTTCAGCTGCCCATAGATATAAAACATCGTAATCTAGATTTTTCTTCTATATTCTATATATGAATATATGATATGCAGAACGATTTTTATTAAAAAAATCTTTCTAATTGAAAAAATTTCCTATTTAGACATCATTATTAAATTGGATTCAATTTGAAGAAAACTGGACAAGACAATAAGTACCACCTTCGCTCTTCCGATAAAGATTGGTCCTTCTTTTTTAATTTGAAATGGAAAAAAAAATAGAATAGGGGGGTTTCGTATCTATCAGATAGACTGAACAGTTGTCACTGTTCTAAATATTCTATAGAATATCTATACCTTTAGTATACTTTTCGTTTCAAAAATGTAAGGATTACAAATTTCACAAAAACTCAAAAATTCTTATCATTGAAATAGCACAATACATGTCATATAACCTAAACATTTCCTCGTTTTTTATTTTTATATGATTATATGTATTTGGTTTAACATGGAATTGAGTAATATTCCAACAAGAAACTCTTGTCATAAAGTGAATAAAAGGGATAAGATAAATCACCCCGCCTCAATCGTTACATCAATTTCCAATTTTTAATTAGAGTCAAACACGAAATGCCTAAATCAAAAATCAAACGAGATTGAACGAAAAAACATTGGCTTCATAGCGTATTTCTATATAATACGGAACTTAATTATTTACACACATATTTTAATTAATATGGATTAACTCCTATACACCCCCTACTTCTTTCTATTTTCTATAGAAATAATGGGGCATAAAAATGAATCTACACTGGGACGAAAGGATTCGAACCTCCGAATAGCGGGACCAAAACCCGTTGCCTTACCACTTGGCTACGCCCCATTTCAATGTCTAATCGACACTAAGAAACAATAATATTGGTATTGGTTGTTTGTCAACCCCAGCCCAAATAGCTATATATCTATAGAATAGATTGGTGCTAAGATTTTGATACATATAGATATAGAATTCAACTTAATTTATTGATCATTGCATAGAATTCAATTAAGATATTGTATGAAAGTATGATTTCTTCTATTCTCCTTTGAGAATTCGAGGATTTTTGATTGGGTGGATTCAAAGAAAAAGAAAGATTTTTTGTCTACCTTACTTCCTTTCTTTTTCCTTATATCAAAAACGCAATCAAAATACAATTATCTGCAAGAACAAAATGCCTGTTATGCTTAATATTATTAGTTTGATCTGTATTTGTATGAATTCCCCCCTTTATTCGAGTAGTTTTTTCTTCGGCAAATTGCCCGAAGCCTATGCTTTTTTTAATCCAATCGTAGATGTTATGCCAGTCATACCTTTGTTTTTTTTTTTTCTCTTAGCTTTTGTTTGGCAAGCTGCTGTAAGTTTTCGATGAGATCCTGAATAATAATATCCTAGAAAATGCATGATTTCCTCGAGAAAAAATTATAACAATTGAAAAAAAAAATCAGATAAAATTTAGAGTATGAACCCTCGACTCACACACTGAAATTCATGGGTAGTCGCCACAAATTGGGCTTACCCCCATCTCCTCGTTTTTTACTCTTTTCCAGTAAAAGACCCTAACCCTATTAGGGTCTCCCGCAATATCTAATTTGGATATAAACGCAACTTTTTGTTAATGAAAAACAAATGAATTTGTGACAATGCATTTCTAGAAAAAACCTCATTTCTTGATGTCAAAATAGGATATGTGGTAGAAAAATGGAAGATCTATTCTCTTTTTTTTTTTTTTTCCAAAAAAATCATCTTGGAGATTGTGTAATGCTTACTCTGAAACTCTTCGTTTATACCGTAGTGATATTTTTTGTTTCGCTCTTTATCTTTGGATTCCTATCCGGAGCGTAATCCTGGACGTGAAGAATGAAATACAAAGGGGGTTCCTTGGTTAATTTTCAAATTTTCTTAGGATTTTTTCTATTCTACACCTTTCACTAAGATTTTCAAAATTTGAAAAAAAAATCAATTCATCAACGGAAACGGAAAGAGAGGGATTCGAACCCTCGGTACGAATAACTCGTACAACGGATTAGCAATCCGACGCTTTAGTCCACTCAACCATCTCTCCCAAGATAATTACTACATTACAATTACATATAATGTAAGGAATCTTGCTTTTCTCTTTTCTTTCTCTATTCTATTATATCTTCTTTCTCTATTCTATTATATATATATAGATCCACAAATCAGGAATTTATTTTATCTAAAAGTATCTAAAAGACGGGTTCGACCGCGCGAACAATCGAACTAAAAAAATAAGCAAGACTCCTTGTGTTGTGTTGATTTTGTTTGAAAGGCACTTCTTTTTCTCATGGCCCGGCCTGGTCAGTACCCAGCCGGGCTTTTTTTGTTCCAACGAATTATAGATAAATAATGATTTATCTGATTTGAAAACAAAAAGGCTTTTTTTTTATTATAATTATATTCAATTGAATATTTTATATTCAAGCAACAACAAAAAGAAGAAAAACTATCTTACATTTTTTCTTGTTATATTTATATTTTACCGAACTAAAAAAGAACCTATTGATTCTTCCACCCTTTTATGATTTATCATTTTAGTGTTTTTTTTTATCCGCATCTTCTTCAGCAAAAGAGAAAACTTTAGTTATTAAATTTAAATTTTAAATTAAATGAAGCCTCTTTTCCTCCCCCCAAAAAATCGCATTTTGATGATTTTTTTATGATCCTATCTTAATCGTGCTCAGCTATCTTGTTCGACAAAAGGTACATTTGTATACAATAATCGTATTGTAGCGGGTATAGTTTAGTGGTAAAAGTGTGATTCGTTCTATTAACCTTTAAAGTTAAAGGGCCTTGCGGTTTTATTCATATTCCGACCAAAAACTTTATTTCTTAAAAGGATTTCATCCTTTACCTCTCAATGATAAATTCAAGAAAAAATACGAATTATCGTGATTTGTATCCACGAGTCGCTTATAAATGGACACGTTGGATTATGAAATTGCGAAACATAATTTTTGAATTGGACTAAGACTTCCAATTGAATAAGTATGAGTAAAGGATCTATGGCTGAAGATAGAAAATCCATTTCTAATCGTAACTAAATCTTGCATTTTTTCTTTCTGAAGTCTAAAGAAAGAAATTGGAGCAAAATAGCTATTCATCGATGACTTTGGTTTACTAGAGACATTGGCATATTGGTTTAGCTCGGTGGAAACAAAATCCTTTTCCTTAGGATTCTCTCAAATAGAAATAGAGAACGAAGTAACTAGAAAGATTGTTAGAATCACCTTCTTCTAGAAGGATCATCTAGAAAGCGATTCATTTTGTTTGTAGTCAAACAAAAAGCTGACGTAGGTGTTATGGGTAGAATTTTGTTCATTTTGGTCACACCTTAGATCTAGGAATTTACTCATTTTCCATAAAGGAGC